>JAJHUR010118121.1:906-20933 GCA_027495735.1 Lutjanus campechanus | reverse complement strand
GCAAGACATCAAAATCCAAAATCCACCACCATGGCCACACCCTCCAATCTACCTTGGTCTGAAAAAATAAAAACTGCAATATTGCTCAGCGAAAGTCTGCCATTGATGTAAAAGCTTGCATTATCTGAACTTTTTGGTTGTCTGTGGCGTCTTGACCTGCCTCAGCACTCGGTCAACAACACAAAACCATATATTCCCATCATTTGTGATACTTACCTGGACTGGAGGAAAGTCAGTCCTCTTTTGCCTTCTTGATAGCAAAATTAGCAACCGATTGCATTTTAAATTATGCTAAAAATAAAAATTCTCCCACCAATTATAAGTATACAGCAACTTACTACATATTATACAAAGATGGCTCCCATTCAGTCCAATGAGAATTGCTTGCCTGTTTCTTTTAGCTTCTGGGTTTACTTACATTATATGTGGATCACTGAATATGTGCAGTAATGCCCCCCGCCCCCCCAACCAGAAGTTCTCACTTGGCCCATAGACTTTACATTGTAGTGACATCACATATTTTAAAATAGCTTTTTTTCAGCTCAAGGAAAGTTTTACAAATATAAAACCTCCGTGGGGCAAAAATTCATCATAGAAAGAGTCATAACTGGATCTTTTTTGCAGTTCGGGGTGTTCTGTCAAGTTTTTCAGACATCTCTTTTACAATGGTGGCTTGCTGGACCTCTGTGTTTCCACAGTATCTCAGAGTGCATAAACCAAACACTGGCTGCAGACAGGGCCTTTTGCATTTTTGCAACTTTCGGGACTTTTGTGAAACTGTAGTTTCTCCTGCATGGTGGGGAAGGGGAGGGTCAGGGAAGTGGTAGTCAGGTGGCCACAATCTACAACCTTACACCTAGATGACACTGAAACTTTGAATCTAATCTAGTATTTAGTTTTAATTGGGTTTTAAAAAAATAAATAAAAATTTTCTCCTCCTGCTTTATAAATTTATTCATTTTTTAATTTTAATTTTTAAAGGTTTAAAAAATATCATTATCATTATTATTATTAATAGTAGTAGTAGCATTTATCTATATACAGTACTTTACAACACTCACGTTTAAATGTTCCCCCGTCACGTGACGGAGGTCAGGGCTGCTTCTCAAAAAGCGGAAGTGGTGGTTGTGTTGTTGCACCAGAGCTGCTGTCATGTGATAGCTCGACCGAGGAGCTGCTGTTGACAGTAGCTTCCTACCTTTAGATGAAGCTCAAGTAAAACCACGCAGGAGAGGAGTTTTATGTTTGTAAGAGAAGAAAAACACGGCTGGTTTCTGACGGAGAACAGGGAAGCTGGGGTTGTGTAGTTTGGCCCCTCGGACGCTGTCATGGGTTGCTGTTACAGCAGCGAGAACGAGCCCACAGAGCAGGTAGTTAGCTGTTAGCTGCTAAAACTGTCCCGATAAATACACTGTTCTTTATTAACAAACACAGTATGTGATGTTAATTTATTTATTAATGATGCTTTATACATACCATGCAATTGAGTAATGTGTGACAACGTTTCCAAGTAGTCTTTTGTTGTAGTTAAAGTGAAAGTGACACTTGAAAAGCAGCTTTAGCTTGCTAGCTTTAGCCTTCGGGACAGGCCTGGCCCAGGGCAGCCTGTGAAGTTGGCACTTGCATGAAAAACGATCATAGTTAAGAGGAGCTGTACAGATTTGAAGGCGAAGAAAAGTGTACATTTAGTTCACATTTAGAAATGTATTTCTGCTTTTAAAATTACCAGGACATTGTCGTTTATGGCCTAAATAGTTAACGTTAGATTGTTCCTTCTGAAGGCAAGTTGTTTTAAAGCAAATGTGAAGAACTACTCGTAAATTACAAAATACTTAATTGTGACATAAACATTTCCATTAAGAGGAGAAGTGACTGATATTTTGGTCCATGGACTTGATGTGTTTTATATCATGTGACTCAGTATCCCTTGGTATTTTTAGTTTACGGAAACAAGCCAGTTCTTCCTTCATGCAGAATAGTTTCCTTATATTCAGTTTATCTAATCTTAAAGAATTTCTGTCTGTGTTGTACACACACGTTATATATTAGTCTGAAAATGTACTTTTTGCTTTATTTGCAAGATAATTATCGGATAAACCTAATCAAGTTTGTCGAACTGGTTGATATCAGTATGACCTTGATCAATTTTAGTGACTCAGTTAATTAGAACATCCAGAGCGCGAGAATTAAATTTCTATAGGGTGTGTAGATGGAATCAAACGTTTATGCTCCCCTTAATATTTTAATGTTGGGGAAATGGCAAGACTGACAAGAGCAGGGCCTGTGATTAGTTTAATTTGTGGTCCACTGATTTGGGTTTTTCAGTTGTAGATGTTAATGGTTTAGAAGGCGGGGCGACCGATGACTGATATATAATGTCATATCAAAACAATTCAATGCACACAAGCTAATATACATTATTATGTCTAGTTCTTGCTTAGCAAGTAACATGTTTAAGAGGTTTTTTTGTTGTTTTTGTTTTACTGATTTATGAAATAGATATGAAATAAATATAACATTTACCCTATCCAGTGATGATTTTGATTTGCTGTCATTTAGGATGTAAGAAATGTGTTAACATATAGACAACTCTGACAAGAGACAACTGTGATGATGCATGATGGTTACAGTACAGGGCTCAAAGCACCATCCAGAAACTGATAAGGCAGCCTGCAGATGTGTCTTCAGATATGTTTTGTTTATTGACCTTATGAACGTAGATGTTGGCCGATCATCTCAAAGTGACAGATAACAGGCTATGGCATGGTAATACTATGTGTTACCAAAAGTGTTGAAAACTGGATTCTTATGGGAGTTGAGCTTACACCTCAAGATTTCATCACCACATCAGATTTTAATATTATAACATCATGCTTTAATTATTATTTTTTTAATCCAGAGACCACTTTCATGCATCACACGCTTTATAGGTTCATCTTATAGACTCAGTTATCATGTTTTATAATGTCATGCTGAACTAAAAAAAATAGTAAGGCACATTCGTTGGCACTTCTTTCTACTGTATTGAATTGCTACACAACTTTAACATACAGTAATTTGTTAAAGGGAAGATTCTGCACTTTTGTGTTGATGCTTAATTGAATCAATTGAAACAAATTCCTCAGTGCGAGAAAGAGTTCTCTTGCTAGCAGAGCATGCTGGCAGTGTCTACATATACTAGGATGCATTGCTTGCAAGCTTCTGACGCCCATGTACATGTTGGCATGTATCACTAACTTAGGCTATAGTGATTACTTTGTTGACCAGGTGAAAGAAATACTGATCTAGCATGCACCCTGGCTACCCAGCAATGGAGACTAGAAATCCAAACTGAAATATCCTGCAGTTCTTCCTTACCACCAATGACATCACTGTGACATCACTGGTGCAGAAAGAAGATCAGATTTTGCAGCAGGGGAACTCAGATTTCTTTGTCAATATAGCATGTACTGAGGAATTCATTGCTGCAGTTGACTACATTTACCATCAACACTGACTGAACATCCACATGAAAAGTGTGATGAGCTTTGTTATCATGTATTTATGTTTTGATCGACTTGTTCTAGGACCCTGATGAACGTAAGCCGCTGATCCCCCACCCGAACCCTGCCAGCAAACCCCCAAATGGGACTGACTGGATCACTACCAATGTCCCCTCAGCGCGGACAGATGAACAGGCCCTCCTTACATCCATCCTCACCAAGACAGCACAGTAAGTCATGCATGCATAGACGAGCCAGTTTCAGCACGTGATAGTAAAGCAGTAATTCATGTGGTCCTTTAATAAACCTGCCATTATTTCCTCTCCGTCAGGAACATCATTGATGTCTCAGCAGCTGACTCTGTTATGATGGAGCAGCATGAATACATGGACAAAGCTCGGCAATACAGGTATGTGGGTGAGCGGTTGCGTAGTATTTGTTGTGGAAGGTCGTTGCCCTTCTGCAGTTTTCTGTTTTGCTTTGTGTGTATGGTTATGGGCTGGGTGTGGGTCTCTGTCTGGGCAAGAGTTGGCTTTCAAAATGAAATGAATCACTCTGTATCGCACTTATCTGAAGATGGTAATCATTATCAGCTGACTCATACATGTAGGTAGCCTATAAACTATAAAGATAGCCTGGATAATTTAGCTGCTAGAGCCATATAATGATAACATTTTTAGTTGATAAGATGTTGAGCTTAACTTCATGCTCTATATAGGCTACTGTATGGTGCTTTACAACATTGTGTTGTGAATGTATCTTACTAAGTTTAGGTTCTGGGAAAGAGATTCAGATGACATAAATACTACTTAAAAGTGATCCAGCTGAATATCCAGAGGCATGTACTGGTTGGTGGGGACATCTGTAGGTGGTGCTGACTTAAGTGTCGGTGGGAAAAGGAAACTGTCAACACCGTTTAAAATTTCAGCACCAACCCAGGGACTGGAGAAGGTGATGGGGAAGTGGTTCAACTAAAAACTTGCAACAGCATAGTTTTACTCCCTAAAAAAGTGCCTCCAAAATAAGCACTATAGTGCAAATACCGAGTTGGAGCCATAGACGGTACATTAAACAGGTTGAAATCCTATTTAATATATGATCTATGGTTGAGGCGAATTGTTTCCCCTCGCCCCCTCCTACCCAGACTCAAGGAAGCTCAGGCAGACTGCAGGAACACTGCAGGAGTGCAAGACAAGTGCAACATTATAATTTGACAATAATAAGAGTTTGTCATTTGCCTGTTAAGCTAAGAACTTTATTCTGAAAACAAAAGCTGAGTGCTCTGGAAATACACACTCTGGACTCAGTTCAGTTGCTGCCTGCCAGACTCCATGAACACATTGTTCAATTTAACTGTTCTAAACATCTACTCCATTTGTTGTCAGAGAAGCGAGTATTTCAACTGAGCATGTTTCCTTCATTTCAGATGACATATATGGTCATTTTATGATTTATTACAGTAAATAGATTCAATTTCTCCTTTAAATGAACGTTTAGTAATAAAAAGCCTTAAAAAGTTTTATATTCTGTTTGGGAAAGTCTCAGACATTTATTTATTGAATATTGTAAACACGGTTCACTCCAAAGCGCAAGCACCTGTACATTCCATCTTCGTTGATATCACCAAGAGTTGAATTCGAACGCCTCTGCATCCTGTTACAGTCTTTTAGGTTTTTGCCATTAATTTTTGTAAACTTTGTCCCCTGGTGACCCGCAACCATGGTCTGTCTGAATGGCGTGGAGGAACTAGCTAGTAAGCTAACCTAAAAACACTCCAGTTTCTGTGGGTTTACTTTCTACCTATTCATTTATTAACTATAGAACAGAGAGCCACAGTAATAATACAGGGCTATAAATGACTTCTAGCATTTAAATTAGGAATTCTGTCTTGTGATATAGCGTCATCTCAAACTGTGACAATTATAGTCATTAATATATTCAAGGACAAATATATTTTTCTCAAGGTATGCCTATATTTTCACATTTGATGTTAAGTTTTATCGCAAAATTGTCTTTAAATTTAACTTTACAACTTTAACTTTTACATTTAACTTGCAGATACATGTAGACACCCTCCAAGTACAATTACACCTGGTGGCTAGATTTCAACAAAACACAGCAGTTATGTTCAGGCGAAGAGACAAGAGAGGTGTCATGTGGTGCATTAAGTTAATTAGTAATTTCCTTCCAGAATTCCTGTCTTGCCTTATCTACTGCAACAATGTTGCTTTTTGCTGTGATATATATTTCATATTTTTATAGCTCTTCATTATAACAGCTTGTCTTGACTAGAGCGGACAGCGGAGTCTGAGGAAGAAAGCCTGGGTTAACAAAGCAAGTTGATATCCATCGTCATACCCATTATCTCTGACTGTGGTTTTAGGTTTTGTCAAGCCAGCTCATGCAAAGACAGCCTGGTTATGTTGAACTACCTTTGTAGTACAGCCCTAAGGTGATGTGTTGTGGACAAAGTAACTACTGCAGGTAATAACAGGGCAGCAGCCCAAGTAAGCCTGTGTTTTTTTTTGTTTTTGTTTTTTTGTTTCAGTACAAAGCTGGCTGTGTTGAGCAACAGTCTGCCCCAGAAGAAAGCCCTTGCTCTGCCCTCCCTCACCAGCCAGCCCCACCAAGTGCTTGCTAGTGACCTGGTGCCATACTCAGATGTTCAGCAGGTAATCAAACACTGGCACACATGCAAGATATGCTGACATGTGTTGTTTGCCTGTTGGGCACATTCCACATCAGAGAGATACTCTTGCGGAAACAGTATGCAACATATGTAGCTGTCTGGTATTTCAGTCTGAGGGGTGTAGTTAAATGTGTGGCTTAAAATAGCTTGTCTTATTTTACTGTGGATTTTAGGTATTTTGCACGCACTCCTAACAGTCTTCCTTTTTCTTTGCAGGTGTCCAAAATAGCAGCGTATGCTTACAGTGCAATCTCTCAAATTAAAGTGGATGCGAAAGAAGAACTGGTCGTCCAGTTTGCCATTCCCTGATTCAGTGACTCTGGCCCGCATATTGTTCCTCCCATCCTGCTCTCTCTGTGTCACTTCTGCATCCTCACCCGCCAGCCCACCCTTTATTAAAGCATCTTGGTCCTTATGCTTCTTAGCTATGCCTCTAATTGCTACAAAGTCAGAGGATTGCACCCTATGGCTGTCATGTAGTGTTCTTAGTTATGGGTCAGTGTAGCTGTCATCATGGGCTGTGGAAGATGGCTGACTGTAGATGGGCCCTGGGGTGTTATCTCATATTTACAAGAATGCCTCCTCTGTATGTGTGGATCACTGGCTTTGTCAGAAGCAGCCGTGGAAAAAATATCACTCATCCTTAACGGTTTCAGGGCCGTTTCAGTAACTTTATTTTTTTTAATTTTGCTTGGCCTGTAAACTCAGGCAAGCAAGGCTAGCTCCATATGCCAGACTGTTCTCCAAAGGCATAGAAGAATGTAGAGTGTCTTCACCTGGGACAGAGCTGTAGGATTTTTGGCTGTTGGTGTATATAGTTGATAAAATCTCCACTGGAGTAGGAGAAACGAGGAACGTCTGTGACATGGACAAATGGAAATGATCACAATTCCATAGACATGAGTGCAATGGTTGAATATTTTAGCCATTTACCTGGATAAAAAACTTTCAACATGGCTTAGAGTTCACACTTCATATGTCTTTAAAGCAACATTATGTAACTATTCTACCTTACAATAACAACTTCAAAATCATTTGGAGGCTACACCGACTTGTAATAGGGTGAATCTGTTTCTCTCACTGTGTAACTTTGGTGGCTGGATCACGACAAGTACGTAACACTTTAAGTCACACACCACCAACTATGTCACTGATTCTGGTGAAACTGGATCATATTTTATGGATAATATGTTTTCTAGTTTTTTTCTCTGATGTCCTCCAGCTGCTCTCGCTCCACTCTCTGCGATTTACAGTTTCCTGATGGGCAGTGAAGTAAACTGCTGCTAAATGTATCTGCCAGCTAGCTAGGTAGTTCTGTTAGCAGTACTGCCCGAGCTTAGAGTTCAGGACTGTCAGAAGGAGGTTATTTAGGCCTGGGGAGGGGTGGGGGTATGCTGGCAGGGAGTGCTGCCAGTGTTGTGCCAGAACTGGAGCCGGGCGCACAGGCAACGTAACCAGGCTCTGCAGCCTTTACTGACCTCATGGCAGAGGCTAAGAGACCAAAGCAAGAGGCTGTCGGACAAGAGTAAATGTCGGGCTGGCTTATAGGTGTTGGTGAAAGGTCCATGAAATAAAAGGCTGCAAGACAGACACTGAGCCAGCCTTCTTGCTATTGGACTACTGAGTAATATTAACTGTCTTGCTAGGTCTTGTGTTTTTGCACTTGCTTGATGTCTGGCTATTAGCAAAATTGTTGGCGCACTAGTTTTTGATCATAAAACATTCAAGCAATATGGATCCCTCTGCTTTTCTTGGCATGACCCGTCCCTCTGCCTCTTTTAGCTTACCCTGATATTCTTTCCTTAACGTAACCCTTCCCAATCTCAGTCCTCATGCCTAAACCTAACCAATGAAGGGAGCCAATCAGAGCTGGAATAGGGCGGTGATTGCTAAGAAAAGAAGTGGGATTTATAATAATGCGTGATTTAATCATGAGTGCACATGTACAGCTGTCAACATTTTCAACAGTGGCGTATAAGTGAATTGCACTCTGAAACTGGGGGCGCCAAATGACAAAAAATATCAAGTCGTACATAATGTTGCTTTAACTTTGTTCCTCACTCTTTCTCCTTTCACAGCAAAAAAAAAAAAAGTTAAAAAATGGAGCCTTAAAAGGGGAATATGTTAAAGGTTAAGATGTCATTATAATTAAGAAAGTTGTAATACTGCAGTCTTCTTGATGTATGCTGTCAAAATTTGAGCATCAAACATCCCATAGTAATCTGGTGGCACCGTCCACCAAGAAACATCATCTCACAACCTAAACATGATACAGTAAACTAACCTGATGAGCAGATTTCATTGACATTTCACTGTTCAAAATCTGACAGGGAAACGGGTGTGGTTGGTTCTTTATTGTCCAGTTTATAATCTGTTATTCCAGTTGAGGCCAAAATCATGGGTGGCCGGTCTATGGCTGGTGTCCTTTGGTGGGTGAGGATGCAAACACACATGGGGATGTTTAGGGTGGACCTACTGATATCACAGGGGGGCGGGGAATGATGGAGCTTTCTGGGGGCACAAGTTCTCGAGTTTACAGACAGTCATGTGTCCTCTGCAGTTTTCTAGCACTAATAAGACTTAAAATCAAATCCCAGAACTTCACGTATTTAATAGCATACAGAGATGAAGGGTGTGGGTGTGTGGAGGGCGCAGGGACAGATGTCGTGTATTCATGCCTTTTTGTACAGAATTTTCTGATCGAATATAAAAAAACAGATGATGGATTGTATGAAGTTCCTCTTTTCGCAGAGAGTTAACTGGTCAGGATTGGCTAAGGTCTTGTGGTGATAACAAACCTTTTTATGAAATGCAAGAACACTTTTAAGGCTTGCGTTTGTTAGCTTTTAAACAAAGCTTTTCGCTGCAGATTGTAATATGATTTGAGTTGTTCATATTAATCAGAAACTAACCATTGTAGCAGTGTGGAGGAGCGTTAACAATCTATGTACCACCGCAGATAAAAATGATCCGAGACCTTTTTGTGATTATTTATTTGTGTTTTTAAATGTATATTTGCTCTTCAGAGGAGAACACGCGACAGTATGCGTGGACAGAGAGCACGGTGAGCCGCTCTTGGGTCTCTAAAGGGATGATCTGCAAGGCTGTGATTATTTCAACCACGCAATTGATTCAAGCTTTTTGCAATGGGTTCTTGGCATTTTTTTCTGTTTTTTTGTTTGTTTCTTAAATGTGTTATACTACCTGAAATATGTTTGTAATATCTTAGGCTAGTACCAAAAAGTTTTAAGATTTTTTTTTTGTTTGTTTTTTTTTGTTTTTTTTGGTTTAATTCATTAAAAGTTTTCAACATAAAGCAGTTGTGTGTTTTATTAAATAAATCTTAATATTCACATGCTCATATCTGTGAGGTAATTGGCTCATTAATGCTACAGAGACATTATCTAAGATTAATAACTGGTATGAAAAATTGTGATAAGATCATCTATAACTATATTAATATATAATGTACAGTGTGTCAGAGCCAGTACCGTCAGTATCTAGTATTCAGTGACATTTTCCTTACTGTTATTAAAACTGAGGGGCTAAAGTGTTCATGACTTCTTTTTGGACAATCCAATGAAAAAAATGTTAATTTCAGGAGATGAAAATAAACAAAAACAAAAAAAAAGCAATGCCAGCACTCTATATTACAGCTCTGTAGTTACATGGTAATAGCAGAGTAATAGTTTGGTAATAAAGAGGTTATAAGTAATACCTTGTAATAACAGGTAATAGCTTAGCATTAACAATGGGTATATCTGGGTAGTATTATACAGAAATGTATACAACAGGTGAATAATGGGTCAAAAACAAAGAGTAATAATAGGGTTACATTTAAACATAGCAAAGAGTCCAAACTATTTCGTAATATTTCTGCAACAATATGGTAGCCTGCTAGCAATAAAATGGTTATATCAGTGTATAGTTTTACCTCATTGCTATCGTTGACAGTAGAATCAGTAGGATTTGTCTGAGGTGTTTGTAAATGCACCAGAGAGCTAGTTGATGTTGCATATTATGCCTTTAAATGCGTTAACCGAATTGTAACCTTTTGTTTTGGCCCCTTATGCCCCCGTTTCATAAATTTCATGTTCATGTTTCATTGTTAATAATTACCTGGTTATTACTTGGGTAATTACATCATTAAGTACTCAATCAGTGCCTCTATATTATCTATTGCGCCACTATTACAATGTTATTACCAAACTGTAAAGTGAAGTGGTGCTAAAACAATGCCGGTTCCAACACAGATATACAGACAAACATTCAATGGATTCAATATTTCAAAGGTTTTCCCGCAGTGGATGTGGAGCACAGAACATTTGGGTGTAACTGTGATTTCAACTCTCGAGGATGAAGATGAACCAGCAGTCACTGGAGAGTCTCCTTGCTGCTTCTGCTGCGATTGTTGTTTTGATGCCAAATCTTTGCCATGACTCGATCCTGGCGTGTCACAGCACTGAAGTCCATCGCCTTCAACCGAGGCAGCATGGAAATCACACGATTCCTACATGCACAAAAATAAAAAATAAAAAATCATGCTTGCACACTAAATAGTTTATACACATATTGTCTGTCCACACAGAAAATCCAAACTGAATTTTGAAGAAGTTTTTAGTTATATGAAAAGTTGACCATATCTCTATTTTACTGGTTGCTACATATATGCTATAAATTGAGATACTAAATGATCAAATATAATCTAAAAGCTGTACTGATTCATGAGAAATTAGTTCTTTGGAGTAGACTTTGACCCAGCATCCCCTCTGTGTGTGTGTAACTGGTGTTGCTACGCAGACTAGGATATGTAATATGAGCTCGACCTTCATTTAAGCACCTGTTATGTACCTACATGCTTGCCAAGCATTCGTGTCTCACTCACATCAACACACACATTCACAATGTAACTGCACTCTTGTAGCATAAGAGTAAAGCCTCACTCTACTGTGACTCTGTTTGTATTTGTATTGATCTACCAGCAGTTGTGGAGTCCTGCTGGGTGTTTATGGTGGCTGTGCTCATTCACGTTCAGTTTAAAGAGCCACAAAATAATTGCTGAGACAGCCCGGTCTCACACACATGTGTGTAATAGACCCAACGATCCACCAGGGGATATCGGGATGTCAGGGTCATGTTTTGCCTCGCTTAGACGGAACACAGGACTTTCACACAGGACACCAGGGTTCAAATTCTGTGTGGTAAATAATCAAATTGATTGTTTTAAAGAATTACTTATCTGTCACCTGAAATATTTTGAAGTCTAACTTGACATTACATATGTATTATTGCTAACTTGACTGCATAATGAGAATGTTTGCATGTTTCACACCTAGACCAGGCAAAACATGACAGTCAATGCATTCCAATACCCATACAAGCATATTTAGTATGAAACAAAAGTATGTCCCAGTAGATAGTATGTCAAATGCAGTATCCCAAAAAAAAATACCAGGATGTCCTACTGCATCTGGTTGCATTTTGCAGTATGGAAGCCAGCACACTTTTCTGGCTATTCTGACCCACAATTCCACATCACATCCAGTGAGTCACCAAGAGAGCACAGACAGATCACAGCTCAGGAGACAGATGGCAGAAGTTTCACGCTATGGCGTGCAACGGATGTATGAGCATGAGGGTCAAAGTTCAGGGCGCAATATTAAGAAGACGAAGTAGTGTGTCCTAATTGTATACATACTGTATGTTCTTTGAAAGGATCAGTTGCAGTACATACTAAAATGGAAAATGAAATCTCTAGTGTCATAGTGGACCAGTATTTCATGCACTCTGACACACTCTGGCATGGTACCAGACTGAGAAATAAAAATTTCTCAATCAATCAGATTCCAGATATATTTAGTAAAAAATAGGGATTATTAGCATGATTACAATTTTAAAATACATATAATGAAGAATGATATCCTACCATGCGCAGTGCTCACAAATTATAACACTTAACAAGTATCAACACCATTATGGCCTCATGGGGAAGTCATTTTAAGGCCTCAAGTTAAAAAAAAATGCTTTTACTGGGTGGAAATTTTGCATTGTTTTGTCTTTAAATCAATCCATAGATAAATATATTAAATACAATAAAGAAAGGAATAGCTGGATAAACTATGAAGCTGACAAGAATCATAAAAAGTAATGGAAATTAATCAATTACATTACTTTGATATTATGATACTTGGATTAGGATATTGACTACATTTTGACAACAGATAATTAGTAACTGTATTGGAATACATTTTTAAAGTAATCCTTCCAACCCTGGGTGCAAATTTGTTCTACCTGTATGCCTTGTTGCTTTCTATGACATTTCCATGCAGAGTGATGGTGTGTAGATGTGGCAGCACTCCCAGCCTGTCTACCTCTGACAGGATAAAAATGCTGTTGCCGTGAAGATATAACACACGTAGTTCGTGCAGCTCGCACAAAACCTAGAACACAAGAACACGCATACTGCAGGTTTACTGTGACAGAAAGAAGAAAGATAAATGTGCAAACAAGCCATGGAGAAAGGAAGCTTACTTGATCTATGTGCGAGATTTTGTTGAAGGAGAGGTCCAGCCAGGCGAGCTGTGACGGCTCAGCCAGGAAGTGTGTAACAGGCCGCTGGAGGTCATGAAGGTCAGTGATGTTGTTGTTATTGAGACGCAGGGAACGGCTTATATACTTCATTTCTGAATTTTTCTTTAAAGGTCGCAGACCGCTGCTTGGTTCCTCTGTCCTTGCATCTGATACCCCAAATAAAATAAATACAGTAAATATTAAATACTGTCTTTTGGATTTGATTGATTTTGTGTAACATTTTATTCATGGTGCACAGTGTTTCAAATGCATCTAAATTTAGAGATCAGCTTACTTTAGATGATGCATTGCAGTCATTAAAGTTCCATCCAAATTAAGATGCAATTTGCAACACTGAAATTTGATATATTATATTGATATATTTGATATATTTAGTTGTTTGGTTGTACATTGATTTAGTAGATCAAATGCTTGAAATTGTATTTTGGGAGAATAATTAAAATGCTGTGTATGCTGTAGTTACTGTCATCTGCAGCCATCTGCAATTATGTTATGGAATATAATATAATACAGGAAATAAACAATAGTGTAAAGCATCAGAAGGAGAGACTGAATAGCCTCAAAGGACCAGTGCGTAGGATTTAGTGGCATCTAGGGGCAAGCTGGCATCTCACCTCACACTCTTCTAAGTAGATAGATAGATAGATAGATAGATAGATAGATAGATAGATAGATAGATAGATACTTTATTGATCCCAGAGGGAAATTCAATAAAGAGGGAAATTCAATAGTGAATCTACAGTGGCCACAAAAAACATGAAGGGCTGCAACTAGAGCCAATATTTGGGGCTATTGTAGAAATATGGTGATCCAAATGGTGGGCTCTGTGGAAGAAGACCTGGTCCCTCTGTAGATATAAATTCCTCATTATAAGGTGACAAAAACCACTATGCTTCTTATTTTTCAGGTGACTATACACTAATGAAAACACACCTGAATATTATATTCCATTTCTGACATATTCTGCCAATAAATCCTCATAAATCTTACACACCTTTACAGGATATAACAGAGATGGAGTGTATTACCTGCCAAACTGCTGATACATTTAAAAGATAAATCCACTGGAACTCCATACATATTCACACCTGTTATACCTGTTGGAGGACATTGCATTGACGTCATGGTTTGACCCGGTGATCATCAAACAATCTCGTCATAGTTCAGGATGTTATGTTATACAGCAGCTAAAAACAATACATGTCTTTAGCATAGTTTCATACAAGTCCGAACTGCCCATTTCGGCCCAATTTTTAATCACTGATCTAACTCAGATAATTGTTGATCTATCACAAATATCATGCACTTACCAACAATATATATCGTTAACAGCAACTTCCTATCTTAAGTTATAAAAAAAAAAAAAAAAACACTGTTTCGATGTAGCCGCTGAACATTCACCTCTCAACAACATACGGTTTCCAAGGAAACGAACAGGTACATTATGGGATTTGTAGTTACGCTATATTATTTAGACTACAATTAACTTGGGCTTGTTCACAGACTTCTGGTGAAATATGAACATCTGGTGAGTAAAATGTGTCGCCCTGATAAACACACAATTACTAATAATTTATTTGTTAAAATAAATCTTGTGTAGGATATGTGTCTCTGACGTTTCTCATACTTGCTACCAACGATTCTATTCCGGCGTAGCCCGAAATTCATCCGGGTTTGCGGAATCGGCAGTCTGCACTAATATTAAAACAGATTTGACCCGCTACAGACTGATGATGTTGCCACGGAAAAACATAAAACAAAAGAAAGAAATGTAGTGTTGAACACTTGTGAATACCGCGTGCATTTTTAATTTTATTTTAGCTGCTCTTCCCCGCCCACGTCAAACCCGAGCACTCCGATGTACACAACGAACGCAACTCTTAGCTCACTTCCGGCTTTTAAACCAATCAACTTCGGCTATTTTCAGATGCGTCGATTTTTGAAAGCGGATTGGCTAGTTCAATCTTCAGAGTCCTTTTGAATTTCATCTACTTTCGCGTGGGGGACTGTTTATTTCGTAGCTGTAGATCCATGTAGTTAGACGAAAAGGCTGCACATCTCTTCAGAGAATCAGTAACTACATTACAGGAAAGTGGATAAAGTATTTGGCTTTTACGGTGAGTCACTGGCGGAAAGCAACACTTTATGACCGTTGGTCTTTAAGGATTAAAGCTAAATAACACTAGCTAAGTTACAGTTAGTGTTGCGAATACAGGTTAACAATAATGCAGCTAAACCCAAGTTACCATCCTTTAAGTAAATCAATAGCTATTTAGGATGCGTTATGGATAACTTAATTAGTATATTATATAGTTGTCGATGGAAATTGCGTTAATGTTAATGAGCGAAGTTAATGTGCTTATTCGTTAGCTTGACAAACACTTGATTAGACCTTTTTGTTTCTTTGTTTCCAGGTTAAATCCCTTTGGGAAAAAGGGTCAGCCAAGATGGCCATTAACTTGGGTGTTAAAGCTCTTCTCGGCTGGGTAAGCTAATTATAATGTATATTAATAAAGTACAGATGTACTGAATTCAGCGCGACTTGTTAGATAGTTGCACTAAAATATAGTTAACCTACTTGTCTCTTGATCTCTTTACAGGTTAACAGTATAAAACTGTGTGCCCGGGAAATAACTATCGACGAGTTACAAGATGGGACACTCTTGCTAAAAGTTGTTTATATGCTGTAAGTAGGAACGATGTGTTGAAGTGTTTGGTCTGTGTAAACAAGGGCAGGTCTGTGACAGTGTAACTATTTTAAAAGTGCTTCTCCTTGTAGTAGATTCTTGACAGTGAAGAAATGCTCATTACTTGGGGTAAAACCTACATTTTATTCTTGTTTCACGTTTGTGTCATCTCAGGAAAAAGGAACCCAACCCCTGTTTCAGTAATTCCCTTGAGGATCGATTCAGGCTCATTGCAGACTTTCTAGAAAGTGAGTCTCTCTACCTTTTAACAATATCTTCAAATATTACTTGTTTCAAGTGTGTTTTTCATCCAGGCTATGTGTTTACTAAAAATATGTGATTAAGCATCCAGTTTTGATAATGTAGTGGCGTAGTCCCTGCCCTTTTCCCCCCCTACTGCTTCCATTCTTTGTGTTAAAGTCCTACCATTTCTCAGATTCATCACTGTACTGACTGCATGTAGATAAATGCGATACTGATTTTCTCATCTACAGAGATTAGGTATGCTGTATTTCTGAAAGTGTAACACTTGTAGCTCAGTAAGTTAATTTATAGAATAAAGGTTTTTCCGCTGACATCCTCTGTTTTTAAATTTCAAATTGTTGCACTGCTGACCACACCTTGCATCGTTGTTGGGTGTGGTCTGAAGTAGATCTATTCCCTTTGGCACCTGTAAATATGCCAGGGTGTAAAGGAGACGCTTTTCTGTTTATGTGAAGCTACTCTTTAAGTCTTACATACAGACAAATGTTGAATATTGCCAACCTGTCAGAATTAACCTCTGTCTATTTTGTCTGTTAGGGGATTGCAGATTCAATGCAACCAAAGGCACTTCATTGTCTTGGGGCAACATAAGAGATGGCATCAACTTAACAGTAGAAATTGCAAAGGTATAAAACAAAGGATAAAATAAAATAAGACAAACACAGACATAGACCTATTCTGACTGATTCTTTGTGATACCACCAGGTGCTTTTGTTGCTTGTATACCACGACATGATGAATGAACGCTCCACTCTGAACATGTTGGAATGCGATGTGGAGGTAAGCATAGAGCTTGCTGCTTAGTGTCTTGTGGTCACCACTGAGATATATCACATTTAGTACCATTTAATTCTGTGCCGATTTACATATATCCCTGTTCTTATCTGTTAGCGAGAGATAGCAAACCTAACTGGCTCCTTTGTGATGGAGAGCGATGGCTGTGTTCATCTGAGCAGTGGACTAGATGCCTATTTGTCAAGGAGACGTAAGTCACAGCTTTTAAAAATCTTCTCATAGATATTCCATATTAGCAGAAAGTAGTGTCAAGCACACATTGTTCCTGTATAACACCGGCTTTCTGGTTTGAATTTACCATGAAAGCTGTAAAATCTAACAAAACACATCTGTCCATAATTTTCAGATTTGGCTGTTTCTCGTGAAATATTTGAGCGATCAGAAACCACCACTTCCTCCAATGTGTCGACTATCTCTTCACTCTCAGACGACGACTCCCCTGTCTTCCACCGCACTCAGAAAGTCACATTTGTGGACGTACAAACTGTGGCTTCATCCTCTGTCAGGTATCACTGTGGAATTTATCCAACACAGGGCTTAGCATATTCATCAAGTGTGAGCAAGGAAATTTTACAGCCAATGTTAATCCAAACTTAGCCAAGGTTCTTTAAATATTGTTTCATGAACATGCATAAACTAAAATTAAGAAGCAGATAAGTGAGAGTTTTATTTTCTTGTGGCATTATGGGATGATAATGTGGTACACAATTGTGGTGTGTGTGGATGGATATTCATCTATTGGACCTCTTCACTGGATATTTTTCAGCTCAGTTAGATGCATGTTTCTGCTCACTAACTTGTTATCACACCGTGACAAAATGACTAACTTTGTATTTGCATTGCATGAAATCACTCAAACCTCTAATATGAACGCTATATGAAAGTTCCTACATATCTACTTATGCTTGCAGTTTCATGGGATATTATCATTTAGATTCTAATTCAGTGCTTGATATGCTTTTATTCCCACAGCAAGTCTCCTCTGCAGGATATCATGAACACACCTAAGTTTCAGATGAGAAAGATGCAACGACAGATGATCAAGGAGAGAGACTACAGAGATGGGTTGGAAAGGGAACTGGCCAGCAAGCTTGCCCTCATTGCACAGAGAGGTAGAACATTTAAGTATTTGCATTTGTATAAACATTGCTAGTTAGGTTGATAAGAGCAATATGCAAAACTATATGTACTTCTGTTTTGCTGTTTCTTTTAAAAGTTCTGTTAAACAAATTTGAGTGTTGTGTCAAAGCGTGACTGAAAGTGAACGATCGTTGACTTAATATACTCTGCATAATAACATTGTTTGCTGTTTCATTTATGTTTTCTTTAAAACTAACTCAGTGCTATACTTTGTTTTTTTCAGAGACCCTCATTAACCAGTTACAGTACCGCCTGGATAAATTGAAAGAAGAGCAAGGGAATCAGGAGCAGGTTACGAGGGAGCAAATCGATGAGCTTGAGGACAAGAAGAACTCGTAAGTATCCAGGAACAGAGCTGAACAAATTTTAGAATTTTTCTGTTTTACTTTTAAGTGAGACCTATTTATTATTGCACAACAGTGGTAATAACACCTTTTACGCTAAAGATGTCTGTTTAGCTTGAGTTTTAGAATAATATTTACGTCCACAGGCTGTGACACCTCCTCTGCTCATTATGAGTCTCAGCGACACTTGTCCGTTCTAAATTTGTCTAAAAGTTACAAAATATTATTTTATTCAGGCTGCCCCAAGATATTGGCCCTATGGCCTACAAATAGCAAGGGGAAGTTCTAAATGAAATGAGTTTTACATTATCTGCACAAAAATGTATTTAATAAAATTTTGTAAGAATTTGGTCTGAAAGTGATTTATGAAATGGCATTCCTAACATTTTTTTTTTTTTGTCTTAGGTTACAAATGCGTTTTAATGAGATGTTAAAGGAAAACAAAGACCTTAAGAGTAACTCCTCACTTATGGAGCGCAAAGTGGATGAGCTCACTGAAGAAAATGGTGTACTCTCGTCCCAGGTAATGATCTGCAAAGTTTCCCTCATTTGCTAATCAAGTCTCTTTCTCTAAGTCTCTCTCTCTAAGTGAGATGACAATCAATATCAGTCATGTGCAATTCTTATGTCCTTGAAAGTTTCACCATGAGCAGAATTCCTCTGAAAGTCATGCGAATATTCTGGTGGTGTCCAGTCTCATTGGGTCCAGTGATCATAGCAAACCTGTCATCGTACAATGTTGAAGACAGATTGTAAAGGCTTTCTTTGAATATTTTTTGCAGATGCGAGCAGTGTGTTCACAGCTGACCATATTTGAGGCAGAAGTTGGCAGGCTGACAGAAACCCAGGCATCTGCTCAGGAGTCGTGGAAAAACAAAACAGACCACCTCGTGTCTGAACTCAGCCAAGCCACTGCTCAAAAGGTAACTGTGTCCTCACACCAGAAGTTGCATTAACAACTGCTTTTGGTTTGTTAACTCTTTAAGTGATTCAAGTGGCACCCATTAGAAATAACATAATTAAAAATAATGTTATTTAACACTATTGAATGAAATACTACATCATAGATCTTTCTTTTTCAACTCTGGAAACAATCATGAATGTGCAGTAATGCCCCAGTACCCTTAATTGTTTGATTGGTCAGTCAGGTACTCATGAGTCTGACAATGGCCAAAAAGATAAAAACACAAAGTAGAAACATAATGGGAAGAAAAGCAAACACTAAAATATTTGGCTGTTCATAAACCAAAGCATCTGTTTGGTTTGTATTGCTTGGTATCAATTATTATTATTATTTTCCTGGCTCTGATTACATTTTGGGTTCTACACAATTGAGTGTTATCGTAATATTCTCCCCCTTCTTTTGCAGGAGCTACTGACTGAACAGATTCAGATTCTCCAGGGCAAGATTTCCTGTTTGGAGAATGAAATAATCAGGGCCTCTAAGGAAGAAGTAGGAGAGAATATGGGGCCTGTTATGGAGGTAAAGTCCATAATTCTGTGTAAAGACTAATAACTGTATCATGAAGGTGAATTCAGAAATTTGGATAATCAAATTTCAAGTCTGCATTTAAAAGTAAAATATAGTTTGGTTTCGATGGTTACTAATTGTCCTCTGTTCTTAAATTGCCAGAGAGAAATGTATGAGACTGAAATCAACAGCTTGAAGAATAAGCTGGAGAGCACATTTTGCTCCCTGAAAAAGGCTGAAGTGGAGATTCAGACCAAAACACAGCAGCTGGCAGAGTATCAGGAAGAAATTACTCAACAGAACGAGCTCCTGAAGCAACAGAAGTCCCAAACTGAAGAAATTATTCAATCTAAAGATGACACTTTAGACAAGTTGCAAAAGGAGATTGCTGAGCAGAGAGCAGCCCTTCAGCAAGAGATCCAGGATCTAAAGCTTCAGCTTGAGCAACTTGAGCAGCAGAAAGTCGAACAGATGACCAGACTACAACAGCATATTGCTGCATGTGAACAAGAAGTTGAAAAACTCAAGGAAATTAAGAAAGAGAAGGAAGAGCTACTCCACCAG
>JAJHUR010118119.1:1085-11146 GCA_027495735.1 Lutjanus campechanus | reverse complement strand
TATATATTAACACACACACACACACACACACACACACACACACACACACACACACACACACAGTGAGCCCTCAGAGGAAACATGTAAAGTGCATTAACTTATTTTTAACTTATTATCTCTCAGTGAAGTAAGAAAACTAGAGAGAAACAGAGCAGAACCTGAACTACACAAAGCATCACACAGAACATACAGAACATATAGAACTCCACACAGAATATACAGAACATATAAAACACAACACAGAACATATAGAACACCACATAGATGATCTGTGTCAGTTAGCAGATAATCCATCCAGCTGACAGATAGATTCTGCTGATTAAACAGCAGGATTATCTCACAGGTGTGTTTGGAGTGAACACAATAAAAGTACACTAGAATGTGACTTTTGGTTTGGAAAAAAGACATTTATTAGACACTGAACTGGACATTTCATAAAGTCATGATCTGCCCTTCTCTGCCACTGATTGGCTATGAATATATACAGATATATCTATAGACAATCCGATGAGCACTTTGTGTGATGCAGACTGACACAGAGGTCACCTGACCACCAGTTGAGAGGCTACAAGTGTCAACCTCAGTCCTGATGACCCTGTTCAGACTGTCTGAGTTCATTACAGGCCACGCTCCCAAATTACACCAAGACCACTAAGAACACTGAGAGAACACTTTTGAACTGATGAAATATTCACACCACTGAGAAGACTCACAGAGAGACAGACAGATACACACACTGAGAGCCTGTTCACAACTGGTATTAACATGTGTCCTGAGTGATCCAATCACAGTATCCAGCTCTGAGTACGTCAGTTCACACCTGACATCACAGTGTCTCAAGATGAGCCTCAGTGATCCGACCTCACTTCCTGCTCTGTATATAAATAAACACGAGGACCGTTTTGTCAGTTGAACATCTATTACTTTTAAACATTTATTCATTCAGGTGTTTTTAGTTCAGCTCCACAATGAACTCCTCTCTCAGCCTCATGTTTGTACCTGACCTCTGATCAGCAAGATGACATCTCAGATGATGAATGTCTGAATGTGGTCTCAAATGTGTCCGGAGTACGTCCACCTCCGATCACCCAGGAAACATGTTATACCAGGTGTGAACATGTGAACATGTTAATAGCATGTGTGAACATGTTAACATGTAATGCAATGAGGACTGCAATGACCTATACATAGGAGAAACCAAACAACCACTGAACAGATGCATGGCTCAACACAAGAGACCGAACTCTTCAGGCCTGGACTCAGCTGTCTGTTTACACCTCAAGGAGAAAACACACTCCTTTGAGGACAACAATGTCCACATTCTAGACAGGGAGGACAGATGGTTTGAGAGGAGTTAAGGAAGCCATCTATGTTAAAATGGAGAAACCCACTCTGAACAGAGGAGGAGGCCTGAGACATAACCTCTCTCCTATTTACAATGCTGTCATTTCATCTTTGCCCAGGAGATTCAACAACTTGGCCTCCAAAACAACAGTGGTTCACCTTCATGTGACTCTAATGATGTCACTCATACCTGGTTTCAGGTGACTCCCAGGACTAATTACTCCTGACGACTGTCGCTAGAACTGAGTAGAGCACTAATGAATTTGAACACATCCACCATTCCCACCATTTAGTTAGACTAGCGCAGATTAGTCTGACAGCCATGAACTGATGATATTCATGCCTGAGATGTTAATAGCATGTGTGAACATCTGGGCAAGATGGTGGCGCACACAGTTGCAGCAGCTCAGTGCTTTTCCTATTGGTGCTTTGTTTGGCTTTTTGCGTACGTGTTGTTTTTTGCCCTGTGTACATCCTGTTGGGCGAACAACATCTACAGCCGGCACGATCTCCTTAAGATAGGAGTTTGTTACAGGCGGAGTGTTACAGCTGAGTATCTCCGCTCATACAACATTCTGGTGGCTATAGCAAGGAGCCCCGGCTCTCCGTGGAGAGGAGGCGAAGGCGGCGCTGTGAGAGAAGGCAGAAGCGGGGCTGCCGGGCCGGCGCACTAGCTAGGCTACGGAGGCAGCCACACAGACCACCGCTCCCCAGCCTTTTTCTCACGAACACCAGATCCCTCATTAATAACATGGATGAACTGAGGCTACAGATGGCAACCAACAACACTGTGAAGGATATGTGCATTCTGCTGATCACAGAGACCTGGCGTCATTCATCCATCCTGGACTCTGCTATCGAGCTAGCAGGCTATACCGCACAGCGTCATGACAGGACATCAGACTCTGGTAAGAGCAGAGGAGGGGGGCTCTGTGTGTACATCAATAACAACTGGTGTACAAATACAGTGACTGTAGACAGTCACTGCTCCCCAGATCTGGAGTATATGACTGTTAAATGCAGGCCCATTTATCTCCTGAGAGAGTTCATTGTGGTCATGATTACTGCTGCCTACATACCACCGGATGCTAATGCTAACTCGGCTATCGGATATTTACATGGCAGCATTAGCAGTCAGCAGAGCGCATATCCTGACACTGTGCACATCATAGCAGGGGACTTTAACCATACGGACCTGAAGGCTGTGCTCCCCAAGTTCCATCAGCATGTTAAGTGTGCTATGAGAGGAGCTAACACACTGGACAAGGTCTACTCTAACATCAAGCTGGGCTACAGGGATAGACCACTACCACACTTAGGCCAGTCTGACCACTTGTCCCTGCTTTTAATCCCTGCATATGCCCCCCTCAGGAAAACTGCTCTTACCACCACAAAGACTGTAAAGACTTGGCCAGAGGGTGCCTCTCAGCAGCTCCAGGATTGCTTCGACAGGACCAACTGGGATGTTTTTGAACATCCAGACCTGGAGGTGTTCGCAGACAGTGTTCTGTGTTACATTAAGAACTGCATAGACACTGTCACAATGGATAAACATATCCGGGTTTACCCCAACCAGAAGCCCTGGATGACCCGGGAGGTCCAGCGGCTGTTGAGGGAGAGGAACACTACCTTCAGGTCTGGCAACAGGGCAGAAGAGAGGCATCAAAGAGGCCAAGTCAGACTACAGGAGGAAAATTGAGGACCACCTGGACAGCAACAACAGCAGGCAGGTGTGGCAAGGTGTCCAGCATCTCACCAACTACAGGACCAACCCTGGAGCTGCTCAAGGCGATACCGCACTGGCAGAGGAGCTGAACCTCTTCTTTGCCCACTTTGAGGTGGAACCACCAGAGGCAGCTACACTACACCCCATAGTCCACAGCAGCCTTACCCTCAAAGTAGAGGAGCATGAGGTCAGGCGCACGCTGCGGGCCGTCAACCAGAGAAAGGCTGCTGGACCTGATGGTGTCTCAGGACGTGTGTTAAAGGACTGCGCAGACCAGCTGGCTGGAGTCTTCACCAGGATTTTCAACCAGTCCCTGTCCCAGTCCACTGTCCCGTCCTGTCTGAAGTCCTCCACCATAATCCCCCTGCCCAAGAAACCCCACACCTCCAGCCTTAATGACTACTGGCCAGTTGCACTCACCCCAGTGGTGATGGAATGTTTTGAGAATCTGGTCAGGGGTCACATCACATCACTCCTGCCCCACAGTTTCGACCCCCACCAGTCTGTGTACAGAGCAAACAGATCGACAGAGGACGCTGTAGCCACAGCCCTCCATGCTGCACTGTCCCACCTGGAGCAGCAGGGGAGTTCTGTGCGGCTGCTCTTTGTTGACTACAGCTCTGCCAGAGAGTCAGAGTGGGCCAACACACATCTACGGCCCTCAGCCTCAGCACCGGCTCCCCACAGGGCTGTGTGCTGAGCCCCCTGCTCTACACCCTCTACACCTACGACTGCACCCCCGCCCACCACAGAAACACCATTGTCAAGTTTGTGGACGACACCACAGTGGTGGGCCTCATCAAGTGAGTCCACCTACAGGAACGAGGTGGAGCAGCTAATAGGGTGGTGCAGGGAGAATAACCTGCTCCTCAACACCTCAAAGACCAAGGAGCTGATAAAAGACTTCAGGAAGAAGAAAATGGACATTTCACCATCAATTATCAGCAGGGACTGTGTGGGGAGGGTGGCCGACTTCCGCTTCCTGGGAGTCCACATTGAGGAGAACTTGACCTGGAACGTGAACACCTCTGAGCTGCTGAAAAAGGCCCAGCAGAGACTGCACTTTCTGAGGGTGCTCAGGAAGAACAACATCACACAGAGACTGCTGGTGTCCTTTTATCAGTGCTCCATAGAGAGCATACTGACATACTGTATATGTGTGTGGTACACCAGCTGCACCGTGGCTCAGAGAAAAGCGCTCCAGAGGGTCATCAACACGGCCCAGAAGATCATCGGCTGCCCTCTACTCACTCTGGAAGAACTGCACAGTTCCCGCTGTCTCTAAAAAGCCAAAAACATTATACACTTCATACCCTGGTCACTCCCTGTTTCAACTGCTGCCATCAGGCAGACGGTACAGATCAACCAGAACAAGGACAAATAGATTCAGAGACAGCTTTTACCCCACAGCAATAACCACACTCAATAAATCCAAAACATAATACTGCTGCTAGTGCAACTACGGGATTGTGCAATTAACAGATGAATGTTTGGTTGAGTGTTTGCTTGTTTGTATTACTAATTTATTTAGATATGTATATTTTTTAATGCTCTTATAGTTTTAGAGTCTTGTAGTTTTATATGACCTGAATGTTGTTGAATGTTGCACTGACTGGTTTAGCATTTTAAGGGAGGAGGTCCAGTCCAACACCTACCAAGAAACTACTTGATCTTCTGAAGACAACCTTGGTGCACTGTCAGGTGTCCTTCTTTAATGGACTCTCAGAATGTCTCCAGGATCTCTGCCAGCTTGCCCACTAATCCAGGACCAAAACAGAATCCCCATCAGTCCTGAGTCTGTGGTTCAACAATCAGCCAATCGGCCAATAAGACTCTCCATTCAGCTGGTCTCAACCAGCCTTTGTCTCCCCTCTCAGCCTGGACAAGTCCACCCCTTGCACTGACCCTGACCCCCCCACACACACACACCCACACACACACACACACGCACTCCCATGATGCTCTGCTGCAGATTTCTTACCGTTGAAGTTGACGGCTCTGATATAGTCTAGCAGTGAGCGTCCTTCAACAGGGTCCATGTTGCCGCAGACCCCGGAGTTGCCAGGACACAGGTCCTGGTGCATGCTGTGCAGGGCATACGCCACAGCATACACCGCGTCGATCACAAACTGGACCTTCCCCTCCTGCTCATAGGACGAGTCCCGACCAATCCGCTCCTCACCTGCAAGAACACACAGTGCCACATTATGCACCACCCAGACTCTGCCCACTAAGGTGTGGACCTGCCTGTACCCAGGCCCCGCCCCCTCAGGTGTGGGCCTACCTGTACACTTCTTTTTGTCTGGGTCCAGTTTGATTCCAGGTCGGGTCAGTTTACACCTGAAGTCGTCCTCCCAGAACTCGTTGAACCAGATGTTCCTGCGGTTGTTCTCCAGAGAACGAGACATGAAGTACTGATCGAAGCCTGGAACACAAACATGGATTGATGCTTCACAGACATGAGTCACAAAGTTCTTCATAAAAGCCTTAAACATACAAGAAAAAAAATCAAAGAAGAAATGACTGCTCCAGCAGAAACTAAAACACGACACACTGTGAAAAAGACACAATAAGAATACACACTGACTACACTCAACATAAATGTAAATGCAACTCACAAGTCTTTGCTCCCATTTTTCATGAGTTGAAATCAAAGGTCTCAGCATTAGTATTTTATTTCTCTCAAATTTTCTTCACAAATGTGTTCAAATCTGTGTTAGTGAGCAGATAATCATCAAACAGAGCTGTTGATTAAACAGCAGGATTATTATACAGGAGTGTTTGGACTGGACACAAGAAGAGGACTCTAAAATGTAACATCTGATCTGGAAAAAAGGACACTTAGCAGAAACTGAACTATGGACATGGGTCAGGCAGTTTAGGTTCTACGCTCACCATGGGTCTCAAGGCATATGTGTGGATGGCCTGCTCATTCAGCCCCACCACCTCCCCAACATCCACCCGCAGGCTCCGACAGGGGGTCCAAGATATCTGTTCATCATTCCTCTATATCTCTATGTAAACATAATCTGTGAGGAGTGATGAAGTCAGAGCCTAAAGGCCAAACTCTAACTACGTTCTGCTGCTGCAATAAACATTCTTAAACGTGAGCTGTCAGACTGAACTGTTTTGTCCTCAACAATACTGCAGTAGAATACATAGTTATCCACATCTCAGTGATTAGCTTTTTTAGTTACAAGTAGGGGTGTTTCCAAGGAAAAAAGGGATGGGAACCTCTACACATACGCAACAGGGAGCCAGAGAAGAGATCTAAGTGTGGTGGTCATGTGACACTGTCAGTCTGCAGCAGCTCTCTCGATCACTGAGGAGAAATGTGCGTCAAAGATGAGGAAGTCATAAATTAACATTTTTTTATTCAACTGCACACACACACACACACACACACACACACCGTCTATCGAGGCTCGTTTGGGGAGGATGGTGACGGCGCCCTCAGCAACATCCTCCAGCTCTGTGATTGGTGAACTTTTTGCTCCCCAGCTGTCTGACCCCACAAACAAGAAGTGACCCGTCAGGTTAGCACGCTTCGCCGCCTCAAGGACACGCCTACCAGAAAAAGAGGGGAGGAATCAGAGTGGAGTCATGTGGCCAGATGTTTGAACTGGTCTGTGGACAGTGTGTGTTGTTGTTTACTTAATGTCGTCCTCATTGGCAAAGATGATCACTCCTCTGGCGTTACTTGTCTCCATCAGACGCTTGATGATCTTATCAAACTCTCCAGCTGTCGGCTCGCGAGGAATCTTCACCGACTGAGCAATACACACCCCGCCTGACAGACAGACAGGTAGTAATAAAGACAGACAGACAGGCAGAGACAGAGACAGACAGGTTTACTGAATGACAGACAGTGAGACAGACAGGTATTTTCAAGAGAATTATCTCATATTCTCAAAAAAAGGGGTTAATTCTCATTTTCTTTTCCTGGAAAGTCTTATGGACCAAATTTTATGGACCAAACAACTTATCAATTAGTGGTGAAAATGATCAACAGATTGATCAATAATGACAATAATCATCACAGGAAAAACTTGAAAAATAGGTCCAAACATGTGGAGCACATTAACGTACATATGATAACAGAGAGGAACTGTTGTTCTAATACCCCTGAATACACCGTCTTATCATAAATTATCTGCAGTTCTGTGTGGAAAAACAAACTTCATCTGGAGCAAGAGGGGAAGGAAACAAGAGAATTTAGGGAAATAAGAGATACAATCCTGAAAAGTAATATTTTTTAAAATAAGGAGAAAACCTTCAAGTATTTCCACAAAAACTCCCTGAGAAAATCAAAAGAATGCAATAAAGTAGAAGCCTGACGTACCAGCCTCTCTGGAGATCTGCATGAAGGCGTCGACGCCGCTCTCGCCATAGTTCCCCTCAGAGGCGAGCGTGGACACATAGTTCCAGCCCAGAGCTTTGACAATGTCCAGCATGGCCTGAGCCTGGTAGGAGTCCGGAGGAACCACCCGAGAGAAGAAGTCGTACCGGTTATTATCACTGAGCTCCGGAGCCGTGGACGCATAGCTCACCTGAGGGATCTAAAACACCCACCAATAATCAATAAGTAATGATCACAGAGCCATGGATGCATAGCTCACCTGTGGGGATCTAACACAGGCACCAATAATCAATAATCAATAATCATAGTGCTATTGACACAGCTCACCTGAGGGATCTGAACAACAGAACTGTGTGTTATTTTGTAGATCAATAACTGAAGGTGTTCCCCAGGGTTCCAGTTAGGTACCTCTGTTGTTGTTCTCAATGAGAACTATAAATAATTTGAGTAAAAACACACCTCTACACTGATGACACTGTCTTTTATATTAATGTTCCCTCCAGTATATTTCAATTTTATCATTTTCATGTCTGATGGTGAAGTCATTGAAAGTAGGGCTGCACAATTAATCTAATTTTAATCGCGATCACGATTTTGGCCGCCACGATTAAATTAACATGATCGTCGGCAATATTAACATTTAAAATGAGGCTCTTCTGCACATCAAATCAAGCACTTTCTCAACCAGTAGTCAGCCAACCACCAGGGGGCGAACGAAAGGTTAGGGCTTCATTAAAGCTGCAGTAGGTAGAAAGCCTGAAAACTGTTGATATTTGAGTCTCATCTGAGTCAGGTCTCGTTTTCTGTATCCTCAGCTCCTCCCACTAGATGAGCAGCACGCGCTTCATGAGCGCAAGCAACAGTTAACGGAGCTCAGTATCACAACACTCGCTTGTTAGAGGGGGACAGAAAGGAGGCTTGGGGCCACAGTCAGCGCAACATGACTGCAGCCCACTTGGAGGCGAGTCGGGCTCGCGGTTTGTGTTGGGCGCAGCTCTCCATGATATAATTTATGAAAATGCAACTCAGCAGCAACATGGTTTGACTCGTGTGGCCAGAAATGTCAGTACAGAAGCACGGTGTCATTTACTTAAACAGCTTAAAGCAGGGCAAAATAACCCCATTTGTAAGGACTGATGCCTGCGGTTCTGCATATATCACTCTGATCCAAAGGTACCTTCTGCTGAGAAAGAGACAAATTAAAAATGAAACTAAAAATAGGACCCAGCTGCTCAGCGCAGAGTTTTAACAGGCGATCACTAATATGGTCAGGGCCAGGGCTTTTCTTTGGTTTACACTTTTTAAGACATTTAATTACATCAGCCTCATCAATTAAGGGGTGAGAAGGAGGGGCAGACAGGAGGCAGTTTCTCACCTCAGCATGTTTTCCACTAAGATCACTATCGTCAAATCTTACGTAGAAATCATTAAGGCTCTGAGCCAGTTCTAGGTCCGAATTGTAGCCAGTAAGCTGAATTTTCTTCCGGCTACATTCTTTGGCCCCGGTGATTGTTTTCATGCTATCCCAAGCAGAACCTAAATTGTTTGTTCTGAGGTGACATTCGATTTTTTTCTTGTATTGGCTTTTGCAGACCTTGATCTCACGTTTAATTTCCTTCTGCAAGTTACACAGTAATCAAATCAAATCAATCAAATAAACTTTATTTGTCCCACTAGGGGAAATTTGTCTTGGGCAAGGGAGTTGTAGCAGCTGCCATGTACATGCAAAACATCCTTACATCATACACAATATACAATAAAAGACAAAAAATGTACAATAAAGTATACAATAAAAAATATACTGTACAATAAAAACAGTAATGAGACAGACATATCCAAGAAAAGAGAATAGAAAGAAAGTGCGGGGTGCAATAAACAGAATATCCTACTTATAGTACAAGTACAGATAAAAACATACTACAAGTTAAAAAGAGAGAGCGAGGGATGTTGGTAAAAGCCAGCAGGTGTACGGGCAACTAGATGTAATTGGTAGATAGATTGACTAATTGATGGGTTGAAAGGGTTGATGGGTTGGTGGGCAGGGGATCCACAGCCATGGCCTCCCCCCTGCCCACATAGGGGAGGGGTTACCAGATGGTAAGGGCAGGAACCATCCCCACCACCCGACCCAGGTCAGGTGGTGGAGTGGGAGGGGGGCTAGGGTAGTGGATCCGCAGCGGTAGGCCTCCCCACTACCCTAGTGGGGGAAGGAGGGGCCTCTGCCACATGAGGAATTTATTTGTTTATTTAGTAATGAAATGGAGGTGGGAATGAAGGAATGTTTAAAACGGTTGGTCTTACACCTGCTGGCTCTATAGCGCCTCTCTGATGGCAGCAGCTGGTACTCTTGAAAGAGGATGTGTGAGGGGTCCTTCAGGATCCTCTTTGCTCCCTTCACAACTGTTCCCTCATATATAACCTGGAGGGACTGGAAGTGATCGTGATCATGTTTCCCCACTATCCTCAATGCTGTAGTCACCATTCTTTGGAGTCTGGCCTTACACTGGACTGTGAGGGAGCCGAACCATGCTGCCATACCGTATCTTATGATACTGGCCAACACCGCATTATAGAATGTCAGCATTATCTCGGTTCGGACCCCAAACAGCCGCAGCCTTCTTAAAAAGTGGA
>JAJHUR010118115.1:6286-29420 GCA_027495735.1 Lutjanus campechanus | reverse complement strand
CCAGCTGAATGCTTTTCAACATACTGAGCCATGATCAAATTCCATACTTGTTCAAATGAATTCAATACAATTCAATTTTATTACTAGGGCCAAATCATAATACAGTTATCTCCAGCTACTATATATGAGATATATAGAGATATCAAAGCAAGCATTGAGGCGACTGTGGCAAAGAAAAAGCTTCCTTTTCACAAGCAGGAACTTCGGTGGGCAGCCCCATGTTGAAAAAAAATGATGACCCCAAATCACCGAGATAACGATTCACACAGAACTAATATTATCCTGGGACCTCTGTGTTTGGCGAAGTATGTTGGGGTGAAACTTTTACTTGGCAGATCTGCATGGAATTAAGATCCCAGACGGCTTCTGCAATTATTACAAATTAATGGAGGTCACTGGGTAATGCTAGTTCCGTGCGAACAGGGCTTTTGTCTCGATTTGTGGCCCCAAGGGTGAATTTAAACCCCATTGACGTCTATGCACTCATGCCAAATCCAAAGTTTCTTTTAAATTCAGTTTGAACAAACCTTTACATTCTACATCACATATATTTTTCTATGACATATACTATTATTCTTTTTTAACACACTCCTTATATGCTGATTTTCTTTCTTTTGTATAAAGTCATGGGTGAGTACATATGAATATAAGAGCTTAGTTGTGTATGACAGAAAGATGACCACTGTAGGACACTGTACGTATAAAAAAGTTTATGTGTTTTTCACATAGTATAAGAGTAAGTTTACATCTAAGAGGGGGTTGGTAGGTGTTGGTGTATGTGCAAGATTATAATGATGAGGGTGACAATTTCAGCAATGTTTGACCTAAATTTTTTCTCACTGTCAGCGGTACCGTTCGGATGTATTGAGCGTATCGTGGGATAAAATACATGGGAGTAATGAGGATGCAAACTCTTGTATTCCACGAAGGTGTGCGTTTTCCGCAGATTCATGCTAACGGAACTGATTATTACTTGTTCCAGAGTCATCATTTCACCAGCGTCCCACGGACGGACAAGAGGCGGAAGAGCCTCCATTTCTTCTTCCACCGCCACCCCTTCCCCGCCTGCCAAGTGTTCCTTTAAGTACAAACCCCCAATGGAGACTTAAAATCCCCACTGATGTCATAAACAACATGCTACCTGTTTTTAGATCTGCATATCAAAGTGAAATACAAGGCAGGCAGGGAAGCTCTTTGAGAGACCTGCCCAAAGGAAACCAGCAAAGGGCAATGGAGCACCACAAAGTGCATATCCAGTATCTGTTGCATTCAACAGGATGTCGCTAATGCAGCATTTTCTCTACCTTTAAGGGGTGAACAGGAAAAGGGCTGCACTGGGGGAAAATCCCTTGAAATGTTTATCATTTTGTGATGCAAAAATGTTGTTTTAGTATCAGCATTGTAACAAAAAGATGACATGAAAGTCATAAACATTAATAACGGCAAAGTCACAATAAAATAATAACACAGACGCAGTCATCGTGGTCATCGGTGCAACAAAACTCACACACACACACACTCCGATATAATACATAAACTGTCCTTGGGTGCAAAGTATGGGTCAGTGAGTGTCAGTGTGCATCAAATGTAGCGTGCAAGTTACTTACTAGCACAGTAGCCATCGGGAGCCTCCATTTCAAGTGCTTTGGGAGTGCTGCAGGGAACAAAAAGTTATATTACTGTAACTTTTACATTGCTGTAATACAAGATTTTTGAAAAATCTTTTCAGCCTGAGCTCTGTGTCATAATAAAAAGCATGCAACAGTAATGTGCACCTTCACAATTAACCTTGAACCGTATTTATAAAAACACCATGGAGTCATAAACTATTAATCAATTAAAAATTTAAGGCTATTAAGCAGCCTTAGGGTGCGTGGTTTCCAGTCTGCAAAGATGCATTACAGTAGAGACTCTGGTCTGTGCAGTTTTCTTATCAGAGAAGTGGACGCATATATTTAGCAAGCCACCCTATGAGCTATTTTAAATGAGTGAACAGCCGTGTTTTAGTTTCATGTTCTCTATAAAAATGCTCTTGTCCAAACAGAAGTTAAATTATAGCTTGCAAGGTCTCTCAGTTTTCTGCGTTTTTACTTCCTGAACCTGCATAATTATGGTTTACATATCATCCATGAGACTGAGCTTTTATTGAGGCACAAATGATGCCACTGATTATTTAAGCCATAGCCTTCCTACTCAAAACAGGCAAAAGAAAAGACATAAATGAAGCAATTCTCTGCAGTGACAGAATAATCACTATATTGCATCAAAGGGAGGGAATTCAATCACTAAATTTATCTTACAATTCAATTTCATCACAGTAAATATTAAGATGAAATGAAACACAAGGCGTTCAACAGACCTTAACACATGATTCATTTTTAATCTTCAAATGTTTTCTAGAAAATTATGGGCATGTTATCAGGCCCACATGGTGACTACAGGCTTCTTTAAGGAAGTTGTACAATCCGTGTAAGCTGATTCTTTTTGTTATGAATTGTAAACTTAAGTTTGGGTCCATCTCTATCCCTCAACCCATTGTGTTGGAGATCTGTTCAAGTCAACACATACAAAGTAAGTCTGCTGTGATTATTAAAATGTAAAGCAGCATTACATCAGAGAAAATGTATTCATATTTATTTAAATACTGAGTCAAATCACATAATAAATTTGTATTGTGCCTCAGCACAGCTGCTGGCTTCCTAGAAGAACACAAGGCTTGACCCTTTCTTTAGAAGAAGGACCAACTCAAAAATGTCACTTCAGAAACTTTTTTCGTTTCATTCTGAAACATCTACAAACCCAGTGCAGGATACCACACGTCATTATTTAGTTTCTTAAGCCCGAACTATTTTCCAAAAGAAGTCTACACAGATGATGGTAATCTGACTCAGAACGAGCTGCAATTTTTCTTAATGACTTGACTTTTTGTTTTAGTCTCCCTCTTGTAGCTACATGGAGGAAACTTTGGCCACTTTAACAATCACAGAAAGTTGGAGAGATTTACTTTAGATTTCTGGTGACTAAAATTAAAAGCGAAACACGAAAACAAAACAAGAAAATAAGAAATAGATTCATAATTACCTTAAAGCGTCTCCCCTGTGCAAAATTAGTTGGTAATTTCAGTCAAGGACGGAGGGAGGGGGGGGTGGTTAAGTTGTCTCCACCTCCCTTTAAAGAAACAAAAAGTCAAAATTACCTATTTTGTCCAGTGATCTCTCACAAAGGTATGAAAGAAAATTCTTTTTAGCATGTTTCAGCAACAATCCAATGAAAGGAGGGTGAAAAAAAAACCTGATAATCAGACAGAGTTCAGAAAAGTTTAGGAGGAGCGCATCCTGTGTCCTACAGGTGACTGTGCTGCGTCAAAGCCTCTTCTGCGCGTCCCGTCGAGTTTTCCACTTTAAAAGGGACACCGACGCCGTCCCATCGAGCTCGACTACACTTGATTCAAACTTGCGATATTTCACCAGAAGTCACACAAGTAGTATCCGAGTCACACGCTGTGCTCCTCTTTTTTTTTTTTTCTTTCTGTTTTTTTTTTTTTTACAGTAGGAACAACGAGGGGGGACGACTCAACAAGTTGGTAAAGGAAAGAAAGAGAGGGATGGATCAAACTGGATCCACCGGTTCCTAAGGAATTAACCATAGCGGCAGGGAGCAGCCAAGCTATTTTCAACAACTGAAAGGCTGGAAATCCGTGTGTTGAAAGTCTACTTTGGAAACGTGACACAAGGTCGGACAACGCCGGCAACGCACGTTTTAACTGCTGCTGCGGGGGAATGGGAATAATGTGATGTAGTGGCAAATTAAACGGTGGGTAAACTGCTGCATCACCCAAAACCCCTCCAGAAGACATTAAAACAAACAATATGACCAAAATATGAACTGTTTTGGTCAGATTTTTTTTTTTTTAAATTTCCCCTTTGTAGATTTTAACGCCACTTTTGGCTACTTCCTAGTATGTCTACAGCGAGACTATCTGTAGCCAAATTAAAAATTCATGTCTGCGACAGAAAAAGGTGGGAAAACTCTATTTTTAAGCTGTACAGACAGACAGGTTAAGCAGCGAGGACAGGGAGCATTTACCTGCATCTCTGGAAATAACCATCAGCGGCAAAAAAAAAACAACAACAACAACAAAAACACAGTTTAAAGCCAGTTCATTGTGGCAACTAACGCGCTGTGTTTGTCGTGTTTAGTGATTTTTGCTGGCTGCACGTCTCTGAGCTGACTGACAGCTGCAATTCAACAGGTTATCCGATCACCGCAGTCTACAGCAGCACAGCCTGTCTGGCTCTCCATTCATTAGACAGACGCTCCTTGTCTGCCTTTGCCGCAGACATGCGCCTCCAGCAGCAGCTCTGAAGCGTCTGTAAGCCTCCTGACAGTCGAATAATACTGAATGGCTGAATATTAAAGCAGCGACAGAATGGACAGTTAACACAGGAAAGCGATTCATGCACTTCTGTTTCTCTCGCTGTCTTTTTTATTTACCTTAAACACGTAGGAGTTTATATAATCCCATGAACTTGCACATTGATCCCGGCTGAATGTCTCGGTTTAAGCTTCATTCTAGCCCGACATGCGCCATGCAGCGCGGACTGAAAGGTAGTTTAGTTCCGCAGCAGCAGCAGCAGCAGCAGCAGCAAAAGCAACAGTTGGTAAATCCACCACTGACTTCCTCCTCCATCTCCTCCAGCAGAGCAGCCGCCGAGTTGCTATTCTGGGAAGTTGACACAGAGAAACCGATCAGAGTGTGGACCCAGTCTGCCTCTCTGCTCGGCAATCGATTAGGTTTCAAAGGGGCCTCTTATTCCCGAGGCAGCAGCAGGTTACATCCCCGTGGAGACAAAGACATAACTGACACACGCTCAAAGTGTTTCTACAGGGATTACAGTGAACTCAAGTACATATAAAGTGACCATGTGCCAACACAATCCTGGCTGCAGCTGTTTATAATGTTATATTGCAGTAATTTGGCAAATTTGTGTAACATTTTAATAAATGGATCATTGCACATGCCATCATCTATTTTTTGTCATGAATTCAAACTATTACTGTATGATGAAAATAAGAGCCCAACAGATACTACATTCCTGAGACACATATCAATAATTGAGAGACTGAAAATTATAGGCATTAGGGCTGTTTAAAGGGACAGTCCAACCCCAAATCAAAAAATACACATTTCCCCCCTGGCCTGTAGTGCTGTTCATCCATCTAAATTTTTTTGGTGTGAGTTGCAGAGTTTTGGAGATATCAGCCTTCTCTCCAATATAATGGGTTTAAATGGCACAAGCCCTGTGTTGCTCCAAGCACCATAAAATACATTTGAAAAATTCAAAAGCAGTGTCTCGTTTTCAAAAAAATCATGACCCATTTACTCAAGATAATCCACTCATAAACCTTGTTTTGAGCAGTTTTAAGTGAGGTCTACTTTCTTTCTGGGACAGAAACAGTGTTGGGCAAGTTACTCAGAAAGTAACTTTTTACTTGTAAAAGTAAAAGTAATAATGTTACTTTACTTATTACTTGGCATCAAAAGTAATTATTTGCATTACTTGTTATATTACTATATTACTTTTGTACCTTGTCGGTTGCCTTGTTATGCTAAGTTGAACTGCTGATCCAGTCAACTGTCAAGACCCAGTTAGCTTTTGTTGCTGACTGTCCAGATGTTGGCTGTGGTGGAAACAAAGCCTCCCCCTCTTCGCGTTTCCTTCAAATTAGATTCCATCACCACGTAGTCTTTCTCGAGGAGGAACAAACTCATAATAATGACGATATTTCCAACTGTGTAAAACCTGCCTCTCTCCCTCTCCCTCATCCTCCATCCTCCTCCAGCTGACATCACCTGCTCCGACCTGCCGCACGTATAAGTCATCATAACAGTCTACCTAGGTCAAAAAGTAACCCAGTGAGTTGACTGAGAGTTACTTGGATTAGTAACTGTAATACAATCTTTATATATATATATATATATCCTTATATAATATAACCTTTTTGGAATTTGTAATCCCTTATCACTGGGTAAATGAATAATATTACTATAATATATTATTGAGTAATGCATTACTGCCCAACACTGGACAGAAAGTGTTCCAGTAGATTATACTGCAGACAAAAAGTAGTTCCTACATGAAACTGCTCACAAAAAGGTCTGTGGATTATCTTGAGGGACCAGCTCATGATTTTTGGAAAGAGACACTTGTTTAGAATTTTTAAAATGCACTTTTTTGGTGCTTGAAGCAACAAAGGACTTGCACCACTTAGTCCCATTATATGTGAGAGAAGGCAGAAACATCTATGGCTGATATCTCCCACACTATTCACACCAAACATATAGATAGATAAATAGCACTATAGGCCAGAAGAAAAGTATGTATTTTTGATTTTGGGGTGATGTGTAAAAAAAGTGATACCAATACTAATTATTTTATACCCTCTTTTTCAGTCAATAAAGGTATGGTTTTTTTAAAATATGTAACAGTTCCACATTAAAATGTCTAAAGACAACTACACCTATGTTATATTTTTGTTGAAGTGTGTACATTATCCCAAGTGTTTCCATCAATGTTCAAACTCAGACAAATCTCCCATGATGTGTAAAATTGAGTCTGCACACCACAAGCTGCTCCTTACAGCACTTTTAATGGTATATCACCACATGTGACGTTTCGGGCCCCAGCCCTTCATCAGACACAATGTCTGATGAGGGGCCATTAAAAACACTATAAGGAGCAGCTTCTGGTGTGCAGATTCAATTTTATACTTTTGCATTTCTGTTCAGCACCCAGTACGTATCGTCTTTGGATGTGCGTGCTGTTTTTTGAATGTCTTAATATCTTCCATGATCGCATGCTACCTCAAAATGCCATCAAACTACTCCATTATGTATGCATTTTAGTCTCAAAACCAAACCAAAAAGGGGTTGCAGGCACAGCCGATGGAGAAACTTTGACACTGACCACTGGGGCTTATACTGTATGTCGTCTGGAGCACTGGACCCAGATGTTCCAGCGGAATAAATGCAAACAGGTAGCGCCGTCCTGACTGAGGTGGGGAGTTCATTCCACCAGTGGCGCCAGGGCAGAGAGAAACCTGACTGAGAAGTTCAGATAGCTTGAACTCTTTAAGAAATGAACAATATGGGATTCAGTCGCAATAGGAAGCAAATGCACCATATGCCTTTTTGTTCATTTGAGTTTGAGTAAGATAGTCGCAGTTGTTGGACGTTAGATGTTACCATCATTGTTTACTGTGTGATATGATGAACTCGCAATATTTTGAGTTTGACTGGCGACAAATGATGGTAATAGAATTTCCAGTTTCATGTATAAATGTATAAAAACACTGTTTATACACAGTTTAAACACCTGCTCTCCCTATTATGTTTTGTTCTAATAGACTAGTTATAGATTTGAATGCAAAATTCAAAGAATATAATTAAAGGAAAAATCAAAAGTTTGATCCTTATTTACATAAAAATACATTCAAATATTTATAAAATACTGGGATAGCATTGTCCACAAATAATGAGAAGCAAAAGTGCAAGTTTGGTTAGACTGAGGACACCAACTGACACTGAAACATCTTTAGTGCAGCTTGTATTTTTATTTGGGTGTTTGGTTCGTAGTAGTTAGTAGGTAGCTCTAACTTTCAAGCAGACAGTTTACAGTGTAGTAAAATATGTAATTTAATTGTGCTGTTTGTGGTCACACAGACCCCACTGACTTAAAAAAAAAAAAAGCAAATGGCATTGCAAAAGTTTTCCAAAGTTTTACTCTTTTTTTCTGTCTTCTGACAGTACAACCCAATATCTAGAGTGGTATTGTGGTAATAACCCTTTCTTTTGCCACAAACTGAATTTGAACATTTGATGAAAGTGACAAAATATGGAAAATAGCATACATTTGTGTTATTATACCAAATAAGGAAATACTTCATGTCTTATATGTTAGGTTATGTGCTAACAAATGCTTACAAATTCCTTCTGTTTGGTAAAAAGTCAAAGAAAGTCACAGCGCATGCTTATTTGGATTGAAAGAAGCAGTGCCTGACATAAGCACTAGTAACAATGGTAATAGTGACAATAGGGGCTTGAGGACGGGGAGGGGTGGGGGGCATGAGTGTCATGCAGTTGAAATGACAGAATGAGACAAAAGGGACACAGTTTAATCTAATCAGGTTTAAGGAAGTGGTGGCTTCACCCAGCCAGACTATATCTCACAAGCTCAGTTTTCACTATGAGAATTTGTGTCTGGAAATAACCACTCAAGATTTTAATCAGCCCAGTCAGATCGCCTATACACCGCTCAAATCAGCAAAAAATAAGTTTCTGCAACTGCGTGGCCTATTTCTTTCCACATATGTAGACTATATAGACACTTATTTGTCAGAACAAGCGCCATGCTGTTTAATTTTAGAGGTCAGAAGCAAAGAAAATGACAGAACAGGGAGTTCATCCAAAGTTTAATTGAGTAAACGAACAAACTACCAGCCGTCCAGTGGTGGAAGAAGCCCTCACATACTTTACTTAAAGATCCAGTGTGGGTGTGGATCTGCTCCTGTGGAAGACGCAATGTTTCTGCAGTGACCCAGAACGAACCTAATAAACGCCGGCCCTAAATAGGGCCTTTCACGTTCTGCATGACTTTTGAAGCCACCGTAGGATCTCGAACACGCTTAAAAGTTTGCAATCTCCAAAGTGCCACTAAATCTTACATACTGCTCCTTTAAATAAAACCAATACAACAATGTGAAATACTCTATTTCAACGTATAGATCTTCATTTAAAGGCCTACTTAGTAAAAGTACATAAATGGCTAGATCTACTTACAGCATCAAAAGTACTTGTTCCACAGTAAAACGGTTATGTGCTTATTTGCGCAGTGTGTTATCAACCTTGAGGATGTTTTCTCTCTGTGGTTTCCACTCTACCACTCTGATTGTGGTCAGTCGCAGTCTAGCCTTGAAATATTGTTGCACTCAAATGTTCTGTGTTCTGTGTTCTGTGCTGTGTTCCTGATGATAGGATTAAGTATTGGGGATCACAAGGATTGGTTTATTTAAACCAATGCAGTGGTTCAGTATATTTACGATGGGTCCAGGAGTGGTATGTAAAGCCACTCGCAGCTGATTGTGGGAGAGTCAGTTTTGGTCACGGCTTGCTTATTTAAGTTATTTTTATGGCTTATTTGCTCCCTGCTCATTTTCCTGGTTGTTCTTCCTCCTCCGTTCTATTTTTTTGTTGTTGTTGTTTATAATATCACTGCTCTTTTTGCACAGATTCAATTCAACATATTTTTTTTTACCTTCCTCCAGTGGCAGACAGCCACTTTAAAATGCCTCACTGATTTTGTGCAATAGAATTACTACTAGTAATGCTACATTAAGCATTACTTTATTAGATTTCACTGTATCATGCATCAGTGTATACATAGTGTTTTACTGATGTAGCTGGCTGCAGGTTTTAACTACTTTATGTACAGGGTAGTGTAATCCTCTTCTTACCAACATATTTAATATACAAGGATTACCGACTGGGGACCCCAATAATAGGCTACTGCAAGAAACTCATAGCAAAATGATAGTGTGTGATTCTCTAAATTAGGACCCATGGCGAAAATGTACTCAATAAAAATGGTTCCATCTATTCAAACTTTATGTGGAATTGGGTGCTTCTGACTGTCTCCAGTATGCTGGTTCTGGTATTGAAAAAGCGCTAATTAAAACAGAAACAGAAAACAATAATATGACGTATATGAAAAATATACCCCAGGGGTTTGCGGGTACCGCCGTGGGTACAGGAATAAGGTTAGTCCAGTGGGGCTGAGAGGTTGTGAGATGATAAGTGGAGCATGAGAGTAAAAACTAAAACAAGTTCTGATAAACAGACTTGTGTTCATTCTTTTTTCAATTTATTTATTCTGTATTTTTACTTTTTTTTTTGAGTCTGAAGGAGCTATTTAAAGGAAACCACCTGTAGAGGCCCTAAATACACACTGCATTTTTAAAATAAAGGCTCTCAAGCCAACAAGGTTAAAGACTCTGATTTAATCTTTACTAATGTAATGTATTTAATAAGCTCTTTTTTAATGTGAAATATTAATCTGAAACGTAACTACTATCAAATGAGTATCAAGTATCATATTTAAATAATGTCTTTGCCAAGCCAGTTCATCCGTGGTCCTGCCAGACCTCACTGAGCAAAGTGAAAAACTGCGAGGCGCTGCCAGGTTTGAAAAGTCGCACTGTAAGCCCAAAACGGTCCAAAATACCCACAGTCTTTCTCTGTGAGAACCTCCTATACAGAGGACAAATAGGAGAAGAACAACTGAACAACTTCTTCACATCATCACAGTACAGACAGCATTTCCTCTTTGTTAATACCACCCACTATATAGTCTGAAAAAGCATACTGTATGACAGAGCTATGGAGGCTATAATTAACACAGCATAGGCTACTTCATGCTTATTTCAATGCTTTGCTGAGATGGATCTGCATCTCTGTGGCCCATTAACAGACCAGAAAACAAAAATATTTGCCAACCTGCCCAGGCGGAAACACGCTGTGTACTTTAGTGTATTAGAAAGAAATCAAAGGTTATTACAAGTCTTACTTTTTTTTTTTTTTTGTGCTTAATTTAAAGAGCATTTTTAAAAAGTGTACTTGAAAGCAGATATCTTAAAGTGGTATTTTGTGTATTTGCATGAACTTTATTGTAAATGTAGTGTAGATTAGTCTACAAAATTGCAAATGCTTATAGTGGTAAAGTAATTTACTTATAAATGTTTTCAAGTCCTTTATAATACATAGTAGTATAATAGTATAATTAAAGTACACAAGTGTACTTTAATCTCACTACTTTAAAAAGGTATTTAAGTGTTTTTAGTTTTTTTAAAGCTGTACTTGAGTGTAGCTTGAAAAAGTAGCACAAACAAGGTAAACTTTAATTTAACTAACCAAGCATGTATATTACCTACACAGCCGTATGCTTGAAGTGTACTCTGTATGGTTATTTCACTTTTGCACATAAGTACACAAAATACACAAAGTCTAGTACTACAGTTAGTACTATTTTGTACTATTTTGTTGTATTTTGTTATTTTCTTTGTTGTATTTTGTTTTACAACAAAAATATACTTACAAGTTACAAATTACTTACTTACTTATACTGTACAAAATTAGTTATTCCAAGATCGCAAACTAATGATTAAAACACTAGAAGTATGCTGATTAGTCTGACTGCAAGTTCACTTAAGTAAACAATAATATATGATTTTTTAATATACAATATGCAACATTAATATACTTAGTATATTTATTTTTCACCAGGGTGTTGTTTGAAAAAGAAAAAGCTTTTCCCCCGTTTTTCTCTTCTAAATACTCATCACACATTTCCACCAAACTTAATAAAGGTTTTAAATCTTTGTGAACTGCACTGATGAGGGCAACAGCTCATGAGTGTATTTATGATTTTGTCAAAAGCCCCTCAGAGTCCTGCTCGCAGAATCTACAAACATTCATAAAGGTCATATCTTAAATCTAAAAAAAACAAAAGATAAAGTAAAAAAATGAAATCAAATCAATAAAAAAATTTAAAAACAGAAGACTTCACTTACCATATCTTACCTCAAGATTCATCTTTTTTATCTTTATTGTTTTATCTTGCTGCATAGAGAGCTGGAGACAAAATATCAGCTTTTTCAATCGGTTCCTCTTACTCTGGTTTCAGCTATCTGACTGACTAGTCACTTTGAGGTTTTCTTGTTGCTACGATGACCTTGCTTGCCCTTACTGCTGCAACAAGGGCGAAGACACTTAATAAGCTGGACATCGTAAGTAAACATATTTCCAGAATAGTTTATTGCCGCACATTTAGGCCGCACACGGGGACGGCTTTAATCAACCACAGGCAGACGGTCAAAGTCAAACAAACTCAGTCCTTTTGGGATCATTTCTACCCTCAAATGTTTACAAATGTATTATGTGGATTGTGTGTTTATCACCTTTTCATTATACACTTGCAGAGACAACATTTGACCAGTAGGTGTACAGAAGTCATACGTATACACGATCGTTACACTGAGTACATTCACCCAAGTATTAGCATACAGTTTTGATGTCAAATCCATTACAATTCAGAGGGAAATATTGTCGTCCACTACATTTATTTACTTCACATTTCACATTTACAAACAGCAACATTAAAATGCTCTTAAATGAGGTGTGAACGATAAAAACAATACAAACCGCTGTTAATTACTCATCCTGTAGATGAAATATTACATGCACATCTGTTACATCTGTATTTGCATCATTCATTCTATTTGCACTGCAGTTATCGATTACAGTTCTCATTCTTTATGTCTGCTCTGTTATCTTTACACTTTGTTTTTGTTTTTATTATCTGTGTTTAGCTATTGCTTAACTTTGTAAATGTTTAAATTCTTTGTACTTTTCTAGTATTTTTCTTTTTTTTCAACTTTGTTTCTACCCCGGTATTTTTTTTAACTGATGTTGTTTGAGTACTGTATGTTTAGACTGGGGGGTCTGAGACAAATGACCTTTCAATCCTCTGTCTGGACTGTACTTACGGCAGAATTGGCGATAAAGGTGATTTTGACTTTTGACGAATATAACACATGACCCTTCTACACAATGAGTACTTTTACTTTTTATACTTTAAGTACATTGTGTTGATAATACTTTTACTTAAGTAACATTTTGACACTCGTAATAGCTTTCTTATTAACGATACTTAATTTGTAGCAGTACAACTGTAGAAAGAGGGTAGCAGTACTCTACATAGAACCATAACTAAGAGCAGTATAGAACCGCAGTGTCATCAGCAGTGCTGGTTGAAGGACAGAAGACTGTCAATTCAGTTAACACTGCATTTTTTAAATTCACCTGAACAGTATAAATCAACCCATTATTGTTTCCAATAGCTACCATGTTCACATTTTCTTATGAAAAGAATCATTTTTCCAGTATTCCGTCATATCAAGTGTTACACTTCTTTATTTTAACCCAAAACACAGACAGTTCCTAAAATCATATCTAATGTAACCTTTACAGTGATGTAAATTCAATTGTTTATGATTGTGGTGGAAAGCCCGTGACTGTGAGGAGCCCCTGACACCTCTAAGATGTGTTCATATTAAATAGGTCTTTCTGTTTTTTCATCTCCTCTGTGTAACCTCAACCAAATGCCATTGATCAGATAACATTCGGTAGCTGGATGGCTCCCCCTGGTGTCGGTGTGCTGACAAACATGTTGAACCTCTGGTAACTGCACATCATGAAGTGGACTGACAGTTTCTCCTTTAAACATACATGGCTGCACAACTATGAACACGTGAAGTAAACACATTATAGAGATATGATATTCATCCGTGGAGAGACGCTGATGCCATCTTGAGCAGAACATCTTGACGGTGTGAGACTCATGAAGCAACTGTGACTCTGTTTAAAACATTCACATTTGAAATTTGATGAGTTCTGTTTTCTTTTTTATTCAAGCCAAAGCAAGAGCCAAAAGTTCTCTAATTATGCTCCCTTTTCTCTCTCTCATAACCACCCACGCGCGCCCCCGCACACCACCGATACCAACACTGCAAACAGCTGTTACATTCTGCACATTTTCTTAAACTGTCTCACAGCTTCAGAATAAAATAATAAGTTAACATTCATACAAAATTCCCTCTTTGATCAATGCTGAATGGGAATGGATTTCTAACTTCTTAAGCCCAACTTGAAAATCTAAATTATAAAACATGCCTGCCACCGTGTAGTGAAAATTCTTGCACTTTTCAGCAGGTTTTTCCTCCGGGTTCTTTAATTGGGTTCTCTAACATCAGTTGTCAGAGCTCTGATAGCTATCAGCATGTTACATCTCGCAGAAAAACTCGTCTGAGCGTTTATGTACAGCACGGCAATGAGAGAGATGATGGTCGTTTAGTTTCAGGAAAAGGAATCGGATGGCATTCACAAGTGACAGAACTAATCCACACGGTCCCCTCAGTGTGATCAGGCAGAAAACACGCTTTGCCCTAAAATTCCATTAAAGGGACTTTTCTAGTTTATAGGAATAGTGAAGGAAAAGCACATTTGTAACCAGCAACATTAATGATTTCTCTATTCCATAATGCTATAATCCGCTGGCACTGGAACATCTGAGTGAAATGCAGCCATCATTAGTGTTATTCGTTACATGTTTGACCTGCCAAAATGTCCACCATGAAAAAGGTCTATTTAAAAACAGGGTAATCTAAATATTTCACCATTACCAGACGGTGCATGTTTTTAAATGTTTTGCCAGCATTGCCCATGTGACTTACAAGCTTTTGTTGCAGTAATATACCATAAATCCACCTGACAGTTATCTATAACAAGGCATCCACTCCATTTTTATACAAAAGACTACTGTTTCAGACCAGAGGAATTGTTTGATCAAGTTTTATTTTTCAGTTCTTTTGAAGAAATAGTGGAACAAAGAACAAATATTTTCATTTATACTCACTTTAATGAAAGATGCAGCCACAACCTTGGACAAAACTCTTTTGTTTTGCAGCATGGACGTTCAATTTGTACTTTTTTATTTGAAACTTACAAATTTGAGGTGACAGTTTTACTAGTAATAAAAACTTTCCTTGGTATATAATGTGGGTGTGGCAGTGAGAAATGTGCTACAGCTCATACTAGACTACAAAGCTGTTCTTTCTTTCTTTCTCTCTCTTTCTTTCTTTCTTTCTTTCTTTCTTCCTTTTCATGTATTGGAACGAATAAAAAAAACAGACCCAGACTGGAAAATGTCTAGTGTGGTCTACAGTAGATGAAGATATCACGAAGTCTGAAGCAGGGCGCTTGGTTCCTTTCCCGCAATCAATTTTCAGTTTCACACACGTGAACAAACACTAATAGCTGCCTCAGGACCCTCTCACCTCAAAATGAGCCTATTGCCTAGACAACCACAGGTTTTGTTTTTGCATGGCTCTGTGGTAACTTGTTATATCCTTGAATCTAGAACTGCAAATTCTCCTGTAAGAAATATTTTAATTAGCATAATGCTGCAGTCGGTTTTTTTTTCAAATTCCACATCAAAAAATGCATAATTTCAATATAACTGAATTCCTTCCATCTGTTATGTGTGGTTTCAGTAATATTAACTAAAGGTTAACAGAAGAACTGAGAAACATGGTATCTTTTCTTTATAGTAAATACAGTTTTACTTACAGCATACATTTAAACACAATATGCAAACTGAAATAAGACTGTGAAATGCTTCCACATTCAAACATTCATGTCAAACTCGACAACTTGTCAGTCATTATTACGACTCTGGCTCAGGGGACGCAACATGAGGGACATAACAAAGCTGGTTAAACCAGATTTCATGTGTATTAAGTCAAATAACAGAAAAAGGACAGATGAAGTGGCGCGGAAGGACTCTGCTCCTGCAGACTCTGCTGGCTGAGAGAGAGAGTGTGGGAGGTGGAGGAAGAAGGGCCTTTTGTAGTGCATAGATCGGGGGCAGCTGATTAGAAGAAGGAGTCGGCTGATTGGGAGCCTCCTGAAACAAAAACCAGACACCAAGTGCACAAAAGGCACCGTTCATAACAGTCAGTTTACTGGATAATAAACAACATATAGTTTTTATTTTTATTTTTATTTCATTACAGCTGATTTTAGTAGATTAAGAAACTTATACAACCAAGAAACTAAAAATGTTTTAACTACATCTTGAGACTCCATAAACACCATTAAATACAACTACCATAAAGAGTAAAGTAGAAATTCTGCCAAAGCACAAAGAAGCCAAAACAATCTACAGAAGAAAAACATTAGAAATGTGATATCCTGCTTGAGGCTGGCAGAGGGCACTAGTGGTCCATCAAATATTCTCCACAGAAGGCAATGGAACTGTGCAGAACTTATAAAGATCTTGTCCTGACAGCCGTAATAACAATTCAAAAGTACACTCAAAAACCTGTAATATAAAGCACTCTAACAGTAGTGCAAGCACATTAACCGCCTTGGCTTGATTGTGGAATATACAAAAGAACGCCGAAAGCTGAGCGTGTCTTTATTTAGGCTTGTAGCGCGAGTGCAGCATGTTCTGAATGTTTTTCAGAAGGATGATGTGCCAAAATCTGATGCTGGTTTGTGAAACATAAAAGTGACTTTAGTTCAAAGCCTTGTGTCTCAAAGCGATAGATGATCATTTTGGATGGGAAAGCACTCCGCATGTTTGCAGCGTGCCTTTGCTACAAATCTGATCATTAAACAGGAATCAACATTGATACGATCTTAAGGGACACTTTCAAAATACAGTGCGTGGGAGTGCGTGGGAGTGTGTGGTGGTAATCGTGATGAGGGGGCAGTGTTTGCGTGCGTGTGTGCATATGTGTGTGGGTGGAAGGTGGGCGTTTATTCAAGCTGCCCTCACACAATATTTCATGACAGTATTTAAAGATGCAACCAGTGATACCGTTGCTGATCATGGCCGGCCAATCCTCTATTTACTCAGTGACTGCTGAGAATTTCTAAACAGGCAGAGGCAGTCCAGTTCTGTTTTTGTTGTGATTGCTCTAATCACCCCGGCCCAGCAAACTACCCGCTGTGCTCTGTGCATATCATTTTGCATGAACGTCGGTGCAGCATTTCAAAGGATGAGAGAGCTTTAGACTTATTAAAAATGTAAATAACACCGATGCAGAGTTGGCATATTTTGACAGGTAAGCAGCCCGTGCTGGAGCTAGCATTATGCACATACGATTTAACTTGCACAGCAAACATTAACACCACAGCATTGCAGGAGGTGGCTAGTCTGTTAACACCCAGCACTCATTGCCTTTATAGCTTTTTGCCAGTTCTTAAATAAATGAACCTTTCAGTGTGATGCATGCTAGCCTTTATTTCAAGCTCCTACAGGATACTACAGCACCACTTTACCTTAGGCCAGCATTTCCCAATCCTGGTACTCGAGGCCCACTGCTCTGTATGTTTTAGATGTTTCCCTGCTGCAACATACCTGATTCAAATGAACAGGCTTCTGCAGGGGCCTGATGATGAGCTGTGGGCCCCAAGGATGAGGATAGGGAAATGCTGCTTTAGGCAGTTTATATGGATACTTTATCAATTTAAAACCTAAAACCCCAGCTAGACTTACTAAACACTGGAGACTGTGATCTATAAAAAAAACAAAACAGTATTATTATGCTTATGCAGGTCGGTTTCCAGGACATAAAAGAATATCTAAATTTCCATGAAGGTATGGGTGTTTGTTAAACAGTGTCATGTAATTGTTTAATCTCTGTATGAGTTACCTTACTGGTTAGCAACTGCCTAAGCTATTTTGCCATGATCAGCATCTTAGATTGGCATGTTAGCATGCCAAATCCAGAGAATTATTAACACAAAGTGGAACTGAGTGTTGAAATTGCATTCCTGTAAAACTAAATGCACAATATGTAAGTTCTGCCACGAGGACGCTCTCTCACATTAAAATAATAACAATGATGTGAAGTGGTGTGAGGTCATGTGAGTTGTTGTGTTCACTTTTAAACAGCCACACCATAGCTGATGACTCAGGCAGAAATCATGTTCATGAACATGATAATATTAAAGTTTTATTGGTGCTACATTTAGTCGTGTACGCTGACTTCTTTCTTCACTCTTTGTCGTATCCGAGGTATCCGATGTTTTCCCGGAAGCTAAAGGAACTAACAAGCAATGGCTAGCAGGAAATGCACCATTACATTCAATGAATTATGGATTTTTTGTGTTTGAACATTGTTGGAAATATCTGGGATGATGTAAGTACACAAATCAACAAAATATATAACATATGTGTTGTGTTTTTTAAACACTTTATTGGGGAAATGTTACATATTATAGCTTTAATTTGGATCTCATGATGGTGCTGGATTAAAGATTAAAGGCTGTTACAATTCATCCTCACAGGGACATGAATGTTTGTACCGATGTACCATATTATTCAGAAACACAACCTCATAGTCGATGGAGAGAAAATGTCAGGAGATCACCCAAGTCTAAAGGATCCATCCTCTTGAATATCTGTGCACAATTCTAAAGCAATCCACTCCATAGTTTTTGAGATACTGTTGTCTGAACCAAAGAGGCGGAATGACAAACCGACTGACTGACATTGCCGTCCTTAGAGACATGCGGTTGTCCTTAAATGTTGCCTCTGAGTGCTGCGTCCATTTTGTCCAAACAGAAACAGCTTCTCAACTGTCAAGACAGGTTTTTTTTTTCATAGCTGACAACAGGATCCTGCAAAAGGATGTTTTTTATCTCCCACCATCGACTTTGATACCTTTTTAAGAGTGTCGCAATGCAAATTCTGAAACACCCTGTGCTGTTTACTGTGTGCATGTATAATCTAGAGGCAACACTGGCAGGTTTTCATACTACGCAGCATATTTGCAACAGCAGAAACAACAGCTGATGCAGTTCTCATAACATGGCATTAAATACTGGCAATAAATATATGTTGTGTTTACGTACATGCCGTAGTGATAAATGCTTGGACAAAAGGATCAGGACATGCAGGTTGAGAAGATGCAGCTGTTACCCGCGGACAATCCTCAGTGAGGGCTTTGTCCCAGTCGCAACACCTGCACGGGTGACTGACTAACTGTTCCCAGTCACCGACAGCCACTCAACCCCATATAACACCAACACCTCTCAAAGCCCCGCCAGGGTTTTTACTGAATCTATTAACTGAAAACAAGAGGTCGATATACAGTAGAGTGCTCAACAGACCGCTGCAGTACAATAACAACCCAGCTACATCTGTTATTTTAGCAACACACTGTATACAGAGGCTGATTGTGATTTATGTTTATATCAGATTCAACTGCAATTCAATACTGGGTCAGGTTTCTCAGTTTCTCTGTGAACACATCAATTTCCTCCTGCATCCATGATGCCAATGGGAGCAACCCAAACATTTAGTTTTATCAGTACGGAAAGCTTGTTTAGTTATGTTAAGACATCTTTATGTCTGTTCATAGACAAGCAGGATGGTTATTTATGATACTGTGTGTGTGTGTGTATGTGCTACAAAACAAACCGTTCTGCTAATACATTAATACTCTGCGAAGCACGCTCTGGTTAAAATGATGATTCTTCTTCAGATTATGATGAGCCGGGACATCATCTTCAACAATAACCACAATTTGCGCTTGAGAAATTTCATTAACATGATAATCCGAAAAGACTGCATCTCCTCTCGCCATTTTTCATCCCAGTTTGCCGCTCCTAGTGACTGCAACAAGCTGCAAAAGAAGCTAAAACTCTGCACGCTCATTCCATTGACCATGCTTAATAACTCATTACAAATGATAATTATAATCACTGCACCTGCTTCTGAATTTGCTTCTCGGGAACACTTGTTGTATACTCTGTTGTGATGTTTTAATTTTCTATGAGATTGTTTTCTTGTTCTAGATGTAGCTATTTTGTCTTGCCTCCTCTCACTGCCTCTTGGTCAGGCCATCATTATCAGTGAGAAGCGGTTCTGAATTTAATTATCTGGTTAAATAAAAGTAAAATAGTCAGTGCATGAACAAGTTCTCATAACAACAAAGATCAAATCCAAAATATAAGCAAAAAAGGATAAATGTAATATATTTACTGTAGCAAATCATAAAGTGACCATAATATGTTATAAGAGATTAAAGCGATACAGTGTTGCAGCTAAATCCAGTACAATTAGAGTGAATGGTGACCCAGTTTAAAACCGCAAAAGACGCCATTTACACCATGTTTTTAGCCGAAATGTCAACTGCAGCCTCCCAGGTAGCATGTAAACATGGCATCGATGTATCGCGAGACTTCGTATATCTCTTAATGGATACATGTGTGGAAATATCGCGAGATCTCTTGTGCACCCGGCTCGAGTCTGAGAGGCTACAGTAGTAGAGTAGATATTGAGTGAATCTTGCTTTTTGGGTGGAGTATCGCTTTAAGGAAACATGCTAAGTTGGAATAGTGGCTTCTCAAACGCTACAGCCGATATGTTCTCCTCTCCTTTGAAATTTGTGTTTTTGTTCGCTAATCTCAAATGTATTAGAGTTGAAATTAATGCTGAATGTATGACAAATGAGTATCATTGATAATCTTTTAGAAGGAGTAGATGTTTATAATGGTTAAGCTGAGAAATATGTCAGTGGAGCTCGGCAGGCAGTCAACTCAACTCAACTCCAACTCCAGAGAGCGTATTTTCGAAGCAGTGGGCTTTTTATTTTTGGGATAACAGGCTTAGCCTTACATTGACCGACAATCAACTTACAGAGTACGACTCGTCACTTGTCTTTGTCAAAGTTTAATATTCAAACATAGATTGTATTTTAAATGGAGATTCAACTCATCTGATATACCATCTATGGCACCAACTCACTATTTGGACAGCAGTACTTGTTTTTGAATGTTAGGGACTAACATATTGCTCCTTTAACCCTTTATTGGCAATTTTTCAAGCGCTTTAGATTAGTAAGAGGGTAAGGTAATATCAAGGTTCAGAGAGTTCCTCACAGAATTATTTGTGCATTTATTGTTCATTTTGTACTGCACCTGTCCATCTCCTGCAACTTCTCTAATAAAAAAATCTTCTGGCTCTTCTTTGACATTTATTTGGTGCTCTTTGATCCATTTTTCATTGAGTGCAATTCATTTTAAAGTTGGATGCAGACAAAGTAAGGTCAATAGACTGTTTAATTTATTCTCACCGTGTCTGTACACCCTGAGCTGTGAAATTGCAGAACAGCAACCAAGGCAATACAGAGACTCTGAGAGCATTCAGAGAGCACATCTGCCTGCAGAGCGTTCTCGCACCACTCTCGCCCCCCTTTCATTTATGCTGTTTGTTGTTGTGCATGTGCGCACCAAAAATGTGTGACTATGTGTTTTATGTGTGGGCCTCTGTTTTGCGTGAAAGAACCTGCCCTCATACACTCACACACACTCAGACAAACATGCATCAGCCACCCATCCTTGACCTTGTGGAAAAAACGCTTTACAGATTAGAGAAAGAGGCTTTGAGGGTGTGACATATCACCTGACTCTGTACTACATCAGACTCCAATCACACATGGCCTCGTAGTGCTGCCCCAATAATTCTCTGGATTTGTTATGGCGTTTTGATGCTCACTGTTTACCCAGGATTTATAATCATGACTTCAGTGCCCCACAAGGGCTCAGCAGATCCAGCTCGAGGCTTAGACGGCAAACAAACCAAATTACCATGCAGAGGCAGCTGGCAGACAGTTCATCATGGCCAAGGTCAAGAAGCTCTCCAATTTTTAAAAACATGAAGATGTGTGTCCGCCCACTCCCTGTCACGACCACTTTCAAAGCAGTCTTTTTGTTTGTTGGCGAGGCCTTGGAGTCCGGCCGCATGGCAGAGTATCCCATCACCTCTTTGTCAGGCAGCTCTAGCAGTGTTCATTACTTTCTCCCAGATTGATCTGCGCTCTCAGATGACAGTATGACCATTTCATTTCTGTTGATCACTGCTTTTCCACCTCAGAGAGCATGGGCTGTAATGGCCCTCCAGCAGCTTGGAACTCCACTATTACCTTCCACTGTGTCAGAGTTCTGCAGTAGTTTAAGACACAGTGCTGCACTCTCCATCACACTGATAGGAGGAGACTTCAGCTTGCGACCAATTAACCGCCAGAGTCTGTGAACATAAAAAGTCAAGGTAAAGCAAACTATGCATTCAAAGATTGTGTTTGAATTGCAAAACAGACCTTTATCCTATTGTAGGCAGATAAACAACAGACCAAAATCAAACATGAAAAGACATTTTCTCTTTGTTCCATCGACAGTTTGACATAATTTTAATTCTACAATGTTATCAGATTTGGGTCACAGTGAGGGGAAAAATGTGTTTCAAGACGTTTGAGGAGAATTTCACGCACAAGTCAGCTGCAGTAGCTGAAGGGCTTGGGATGAGCGATGTCATTACACTAGCATTGTGAATCTGATTGGTCACAGCTCATGTGGTAAAACGACCTCAGAGTGCTCCACTGGCTTGTAGTGGGGCTAAATGAGATCAATGAATTCTTTAAATGAGTGAATTACCAAGGGGATAACATGCTATTGTTATGTAAAGTATTATGGAATGTCATTGGTAGGACATGTATACCATACTGTTGACAGTGGGTTTATTTACATTAGTAATATTTTATAAAAAGAAATGAGAGCAACACCAATTGTTATCAGTTAGGGAAATATGAAAATTCTTAATTTTCATCCCTGTTATTGTATTTTCATATCTGTGAATAAGACCTTATTTTGAGGGGTAATACAGTCACAGACTGGGCCTTTTTAAGATACAGCATAGTATGTGGGGATATGTCCTGGAAACTGATTAGTTTTTGATCTCAACCTTGAAACAAGAAATGTGTTCAGTACTGCTGGATGGTACTCAACACATTTTCTTATAAGAATTGACAAACCAGGACTCAGCTCACCTCCGAATGAGTGATTATTGGTTCTAATATGAATATGAGCCATGATTAACTAAGTTAATAAAGAGGTACTGCACACTTAAACATGTTTTTTGAGCTGTACATTTTTTTATGTTACTGTACTGCAATGAAACACGTTAGTGCTGGTGTTAATATTGACATTTCTTTTAACAAAATCTGCATTTTATGGGTTGAAAAAGGCTTACAACACCACCAACTGCTTTAAATCACCCTGAGCCTTGCAAGGCCAATGCTGGGATAGAGTCGACCACTTGGAACTGCTCTACATCATGAGAATTACAAAATAAATAACAAAAAATAATAAAACAACACCCTCTAATCAGAATTTGACGGCCCACCTCCTCCAGCTCTTGCTCTTGAGTGGGATTATGTGAAAAGGCGCTCATTTTCAAATATGCGGTGATTGAGCCTTAACCTTCACAGGAGGTTACACTATTTATTTATTTTTTTAATAAACCCTCTTCTTCATAGTTTTAAATTTTGAAGCTTTTTACAGCTGTAGAGGCTCCACTAGACTGCAACAGCAGGGCTAAGGCTATGTACTGACACACACCAGAGAGCCTATCAGCCTCTTTGAGCCGCTAGCGTTAGCTCAGCTAGCTAC
>JAJHUR010118113.1:0-14210 GCA_027495735.1 Lutjanus campechanus | reverse complement strand
AAAAACAGTTGAAATTTACAATAACCAGCTAAAACAGGAACATGTAGAAGTAAAGTGTGACACAATTTAATATTTAAATTGAGGAAATTGTTCTGCATGTTGTTCCACGCTGCAGGTGCACAATATGAATAACTGGATTTTGCAAATTAAGTAAAAACAGTAGTCCTCAGTGTAGTTTAGTAAGCAGTCTGATCTGATTTTCTTGTTGTAATACATCCCTCATATCACTGTGATATACAGAGAACAGCTGCTAAAGTTACACTAAATGACTCTGAAATCAGCTGTTTGCTCTCTGTCCCATTAAAGCAACAAAGAAAATGGCTCCCGAAATATCTACGTGATCAAATCAGTCTGGCTCACAGGAAGTACACTGTCATTGGAGCACCAAGCTGCTCTAGAGTTAATCTGATCCCTGATCAGTTCAGCCAATTAATGATATGAGGAAGTTACAGAAAAACAAAACAAACAAGAAACTATGAAAAAAAAAAAGAATGAAAATACCTTCTGAGAACGTCGTGTACTTTAATTATCAGTGTCATTAATCAGTGTAACCACAGCTCAATGAAAGCAGTTATTTATGTGGGGTGTACTCTGTAGTCCAGACAGCATGTTCCACAATGTCAACATAGAACACTGTGTGTTTAGTCCTCAGCGGCAAACTCTTTGAAAAGCGAGGCCTGTTTAGTGTGTGTGTGTGTGTGTGTGTGTGTGTGTGTGTGTGTGTGTGTGTGTGTGTGTGTGTGTGTGCGTGTGTGCTCATGTGTGTGTTTACTGAGCATATCAGCACAACCACCCTCTGTAAACTCTGCCTTTGTGAGTGTATGACGTATCAGAGCAGGTACTGTACTCATGGGTACCTGAGCTGAACATTCAGGGGGGCAAAAATTGCTAATTAAATTCATTAAATCAAATCATTTGGTATTTTTAAAGTCATATTGAGTCGAAACAAATTCCACATTCCATTCATGTTCAGAAGCTGTTGCTGAGCGTAGCAGACATCTCCCACCATGCACACTTCAATGTTCAACATTCTTGGCTTAATAAAGTTAATGACCACTTAAAGTTAAAAAATGAAACTCTAAAAAAGTTCTCACTCACTTGGTGTGAGGCTTTGGATGGATTCTTCAGGAGATTTTTGCATCTTTCTTCAGTGAGGGGCCCCTTTTGCCACATCGACCTGCTGAAGGTAAATCCATCACATGCTGCTGTGTTCATGCTGCAGAAACTTTCTGGGCTTTCACCAGGAATTTTGTCTGATATTTCAAATGTCACAGCAAACCTCAGTCCAGTGGATTTTATACCTCCAGTGCAGCGCTCAATGTGCAACATCATGAGTATATACAGTACTTAATTTGAGGAGCCAACACCATTTTTATGACATTAGCTTTCCCCCATAGTGTTATGCTTAATTTTGCTCCATTTGTCTAAGTTAGTTTTAATTTTCTGTAGTATTGGTTCAAACTTAAAGACATATGTCAGCATAGCTTCAGATTTTTTCCAATTGATTTTATATCCTGATAACTTTAAATATGAATGTATTGTATCCATTAGTGGGGGTAAAGAATTAAGAGGGTTTTTAATTACTGTCAAAATGTCATCTGCATACAATAATAGTTTATGCTCCTTCCCACCTCCTTCTATGCCTTTAATATTTGAATTAGCTCTAATGGCAATAGCCAACAGTTATAGCACAATACTGAACAACAATGGTGATAAAGAGCACCCCTGTCATGTAGCTCTAGACAAATTAAATGAGGGTGAAATGAAGCAACATGTCATGACTTTATTTTCCTTTCTTGTCAAATGCCGATTAAATTTATTAGTCTATGGCTCAAGGGAGTAGGTTTGATTTTGTCATTGATGGGGACACAAAAGTGCTCCAAGGCAGCACTCCTGAAAGTTGATGTTTTTTTTGTATTTGCAATCATAATTTCATGTCATGTAGAGCTGATCGAACAAGCAAACAATCATAGTCAGAAAAAAAAATCAGTAATTGACATGTTTATAATGCATATCTGAATATCCAAAGAGAATACAAGAACTTAATGCATTCTGCAATGTTATAGGTTAAAGCAACTAATGAAAGACAAGGAAGCAACTTAGAAGAGTTCTCATCTTTACTCTGTAGTGCAACTGTGCATCATACTGTCAATTAACATACTGTCCATCAACAACATTGGAAATACATAAATACAATACAACAAAACATAAATGAAATGTAAAATATATATATATTAATGGTTTGTCCGGAAGTAAATTTTTCGGTTGCCCTCCCTACTTACACTCGCTGTTGCAGATACATGCACTGCCTCCTCTCCTGTCCAACTAACAAGTCAAGTCAAGTCAAATTTTATTTATATAGCGCCAATTCACAACAAAGTTGTCTCAAGACACTTTACATATAGAGTAGGTCTAGAACACACTCAGTAATTATATTTACATCCAACAATTGAAACAATTCCCCCATGAGCACAAGCACTTTGGTGACAGCGGCGAGGAAACAGGCAGAAACCTGGGACAGACTCATGTAGGCGGTGATCTGACGGCACCGGTCGGGTGCTTAGTGCTGTTCCTTTAATGCCAATTAAATGGGTTACAAGTAGCTTTTACAAGCAGATGGAGTGACAGCGGGGACGGCCAATCACATGTACGTTAGCGAGAAACCGGCAGAGCCAATCGGAGAGCGATATTTGGGTTAGAGGCGGGACTTCTAGCAGAGACCGACAGTTAACCCTTTGTGTGCCATAATCATTGACTAAACACTATGGACAGCGGTTGTATTGATAGTGACTACACATTAGTGGCTGGACATTGGTAGGGACGTGTCCCTAGTGTCCCTACCCAATTCTACGCCCCTGCCATGGCTATTATATAACTGCATTTTTCTCCTGCCTTTTTTTGCCTCAAGATTGTGGGGTCACTGCAGCTTCAACTTTGAGGGGGCATAAAACCCATTGCCCCCCTCCCACACCTAGATGACCCCTGTGACTGTACCTTTAATATGCACAACAACCTAACAATGGGACTCATGCAAGAACATTTCTGTATTATTATCCCAAACCTCTTATTGAGTGTTACATGTGGCTCTCGGCGCAAGATCCTGTATATTGTCTATGTTATGCTACAGTATGTCATGTTTATTCTTGTCTACATGTTTCTGTGGTGAGAGGGTTTGTTTATCTGTTTGTTCATCTGTTTATGTGGAGGGTCATGGACGTCACGCCTTACTGACTGACCTGTGAAAACGATTATCCCCTTGGGGACATTAAAGAACCTAACCTAACCTTATGTTTTTCTCTGAGGTTTGCACTCATATTATAAGTGCTTCAAGTTAGATTCACCAAACTCTCTTAAGAGGACAGTCCTGTTGAAAATCTCTTATTTCAACATGATGAGCTCCACCTGTTCAAATATAAAAAATTAGAAAATGTAAATCAGGCAAAATAAAAAGAAACAATAAAATTACAATAATAGACCTGCTTTTTAGGTTGTTAGGTTAGGTGCTTAAAAATATGTCTTTCTGAAGCAAAGTGGTCCAAAGTGACAGGGGGTCAAGAGGATGTGACAGTCACAGAGAGATTGAGACAAGAGAATATCATGTAGCCTCCAGCAGGTGATGATATACTGTCGGCTGCAGAGACAGACCTACATAAAGACCCTGAGGCCGGTGTCAAAGGTCTAACAGCCACCAAACTGAATCACATTCATTCACACATTCATTGATGCCAGTCATAGTCGTCTGTCTGATCAAAACCGCAAAGTGTTCTCAAGTAAACCCAGAAGATTTTCATTGTAATAATGACTAACACTAACCCAGAACACAGCCCTTGCATTTTAACTCCATAGAATTTGATATCACTAATATGTAGATCTCTCTGACAGTCAGGTGTCTCTGTATGTGGTCGTCTCTGTCTGCAGACATGGCAGATGAGGACAGTATCTCAGCTGCTGTCCAGGCTGTGAGCAAACAGATCGGGGCTGGTGGGCTGAACCTCCTCATCAACAATGCTGCTATCAACACTCCAGCCTCTCCGGCTCCGTTATCTGCCACCGGGAAGAAGAACATGATGGAGACGTACGAAACCAACGTGGTGGGACCGTTCCTCCTCACAAAGGTCTGTCTGACTCTTGTCTGTGGTTATAGTGTGCACACACAAACACACACGCAAAATAGATATCAGCATGTTGTGATGATTAAAAGCTGTCACTGCTGCATTCCTTGCAACATCTGACTACAAGGTTCACTGTTAAAGGGAGAGAGTTGCCCAGCTTCAGATATACAATATCACCTTTCTGCCTTCTCTCCAATATAATGGAACTAGATGGCCCTAGTCCTGTGGTGCTCAAAAAAACAAAATAAAAATACATTTGGAAAAACTCCACAACAATGTCTCTTTCAGAAATCATGATCTGGTTGCTTTCTTTCCAATAGAAAGAAAGTAGTTCCTACATGAAACTGCTCATAAACAGGTCTGTGAATTATCTTGGGTAAATAGGTCATGATTTTTAGAAAGAGAATTTTGAATGTATTTTTTGGTGCTATAAACATCACAAGACAAGGCAGGCATCTCTACAAGTGATGTCTCTAAAATCTGGCAACACACCAAAAATTCTAGATTGATAAAAAGCACCACAGGCCAGGTGAAAAAATATGTATTTTTGATTTTGGGGTAAAGTGTCCCTTTAAATAAGGAAAACACCTGTGGGGCGGCTGTGGCTCAGTGGTAGAGCTGGTCGTCAATAAGAAGGTTGGTGGTTTGATCCCCGGCTCCTCTGGTCTACATGTTAAAGTGTCCTTGGGCTAGACACTGAACCCCACATTGCCCCCGATGGCTGCGCCAACGGTGTGTGACTGTGTGTGAATGACTTCTGATGCACAGGTTGGGTCTTTGTAGAAGAAGCCACCTGTGTGAATGGGGTGAATGCTGACTAGTAATTGTAAGAGCGCTTTGAGTAGTCCAAGACTAGAAAAGCACTATATAGATACAGTCCATTTACCATTTACTTACCTAAACATATCTGGTGGTGGCAATCATCGGGTATCTGAGGTGCTACTGATCAAACACAGACATGAAGAGATGATGGTCAGCTAAGCACATGCAACTGGTTACACCATCTACTTTTTAAAGAGATAGTTCACCCAAAAATGAAAATTCAGTCACCCTCATGACAACTGAAGGTTGGATTTGTTAGTCCATAAAACACTGCTGGAGTTTCACAGGAAAACTGTTGCAGAATCTCCCAAACAATGGAATGAATGGTGACCAGTTTTCAAATGTAAAAAAACTAACAAACAAAAAAACAAACAAAACAAAAAAGCATAAAATGCCTCCATGCTGCTTATCTGGTGTAATCCAAATCTTCTAAAACTCCAACATGCTGTTCACTTGGACACACACACTGTCAGACTGCACACACTCAGTTCAGACTGTGTACAGATTCACATGAATGTGTTTCCAAGTTAAGGATCTACAGCGAAGATTCGGACTAAAAACATGGTTTAAATGACATTAAATTATTCCCTCTCTCTCTTCAGATGTTTCTTCCACTCCTCCAGAGAGCAGCAGAGAGGGACTCAGCTGAAAAAGGTAAAAATCTTTCTTTCATGCCACCTTTGAATTTGTATCTCATGTAGAGGCATTAAATAGCAGAGAATCAATGGACACTTGGTCTTGGTTTGATGCCCAGGTTTGACTGACAGCACAACAGACCAGCTGCAGTAGAGCAACAGTAACAGTTTACAGTTTATGGAGAGCTAGGCTAGAAGGAAGGCAGGCATTCTGCAGCACTTGGAATTCATCATTTCAGAGCAACACAGTCCCCAAATCAACCCAGGTGTGTTCTGCTGTGGATCAGTGCAGTGAGTTATCTGACCAGGCTCCATGATCATACTCTAAACCTGCTATTAATAATCATCTGGCACAGCTGGGCTTCACTATGAAAAAGTGAAGAGGAAAGAAACAGCAGGGCTCAGTACTTCTGCTGAGTCATCAGTCAGGCTCAGGATATTCTCCAGCTGTACTGATTTTTGCACTGCTGTAGATTCCAACTAGTTACTCTCTGTAGTGCTCTCTAAACTCTTCCCCTCTCATTCCTTGTTCCACCATATTGTCCGCAAATCACAAATCATGAGCCATGGAAACATGGCTCTTAGGTCTGAGTTAGAGCACTGTCACACATGATGCAAGTGCAGGTAAGTGACCATCACCAGCCAGCATGAAATGTGGGCAGTGCAGGAAGTGCTGCACACACAAATCAGTTTGCATGTTTGTAGTCTGTTGTAGGGGTCAAACGCCCACACTTATCTTCTATTGGTTGAGGCTGAATCTTTGCAGGTGAAAGTTCACTTCACTTCATGTGAACTGGACGTGTGGATCTGTTTGCCAACAGAAGCAACTTTGCACAACTGTGCACCTGAGTGTTTGTGGGTTGGCTGGACCCAAGATAAGTCAGTCAGTTTTTGTGAAGCTCTCTAACTTGCATTACACTCATCTAAAATCCAAACCTTACAGACGAGTCTAAAATCTCTTCATGAGACCAGCTTTCTTTGCAAAAACAAAAAACAGTTTAGGCTATATCTTAATGCTCTCATGTTTTCTGTGAGTAACTACCAGATAATATACCAGATAAGTCCTAAGTTTTGATATAAACCAAAAAAGTTTTGCCAACCTATAACCTTCATTTGAGATAATTTACTTTTCTTTTATAGACAAACTTGAATCTTGAAGGTTTAGAAACTCAAACCAATTGTATTTCAAAAGTTGTCCAGAGAGAGCTGTGAACCAGATGAAAAAATTAAATGGGCTTAACTGAAAATGATAAAATATTAACCATCATTCACTTTCAGTTTGATTTTACTGAATAATTTTTGAAATACAATTTTGGGGGCTTTGTAAAACTCAAAGACTCAAGTTTATGTAAAGAGAAAAAGTTAATTATCTCAACAAAACATTATAAGTTGCATTTAGTGATATTAAGAGTTTGAGTTGGGCTCAAAACTCAAAAATCTTTCAAGTTGCCTTGAAATTTTAAGTTGTTCAATTTTCAAGTTGTTTTCACAACTTTTTGAGCAAAATAAGTGTATTTAAGTGGAATTAACTGGCTCTTGTATTTTCCTCTCCTAAGCAAAACAATATGCACACACATACAATATAAATACTTTATCAAAGGCCTGCTTCTCTTAAATTTGCAAAATTTTATTTATGTAGTGACCCAAATAAGATCTCATTTGACCCACAAAAATGAAAAAACATACGAAAGGCTTACATCAACTAAGGCAGGGAGAGCCTTCAATAAGGCAGGGAAAAACCAAACAAAAAATTTACTGGGAAGGCAAAGGTGAATAAAAGGCAACCAAAAGTCCAACAGAGGAGATGCAAAATATAAAAGTCCAGGGAAAGAAAGAAATCCAAACAATCTGTTCAGGAGAAAAAAAACATGTGCAACAAGAACCAACAAGAGACACTAAACCAACAACTAAGGAGGAAAGGACACAGGGTTAAATACACTAGGGAGAGTGAGGATAACAAGACACAGGTGAGGGCAGTCAACGACAGGTGAAAATAATCAGTGATCAAAAAAGAGCAGGAAAACAGACAAGACAACAAGGGCAAGACACATGAGGAAGGACCAGGACTACAAAAATAAAACAGGAAATGACCAACAAAACCCAAAACCATGACAAATTCACATGCAAATCATTACAGTATAGCTACTGATATATCTCTGTCTCTCTCTCTCCCTCTGTGTGTGTGTGTGTGTGTGTCTCAGGTGATAAAATGTCCTGCAGGAAGTCCGCTATCATCAACATCTCCACCAGCATCTCATCCATTGAGAAATGTCCAGAAACCTTTCCTGTAGCACAGATGTACCCTTACAGGACCAGCAAGGTACGGAATGTAATAGACCACATATATTATTTATGGAAGATTCTAAATAATGGCACTGCTGTTGTACTGCAAGATATATCTCTCTGGAAGACTGAGCTTTGTTTTTTACCAGAAAGGATCATACACTAAGAGAGAAAAGGTTCACGATCAAAGGAGCAGCTATGGTCAAATTAACCCTTTATTAAGCCCTGTTTCTTCTACTATCTAAACATATTTACTCACTGTGGCCTCATTCCTTTAAAGGATAAGGCTTGCATTATTCTGTATTTTCTTTTTGTTCGCAAATTCCATGAAAAGACAGAACTAAAGTGTGTTCCCTCAATACTTCTGACTTCCTCCCTGTAGCTCTCAGCTTCAAATCCATTGGTTCACACTGAAGATCTTCACAAACAACTCAGAATAAATATTTGAATATTTTAAATTTCAGCTGGGCACATTTTTTTAATGAAACATTACACAAACATGAGGAAATAGATTTATTGGAAACTATTTTCAGTGGTGTATTAATCCACATTTAGTGCTTTAATGAGTAGTTGAAGCTGCAGGATGATGAATGTATGATTGAGCCAAAATAAAGCACAGTGTGGATGACATGGAGCTCTGTGACACAGAGGACTGAGATATATCAGGATTTTGTACACACACACAGTACTTATTCATAGAATGTGTTCATTGTTGTTGGGCCAAAGATGTGACAGGTGGTCTGGGTGTGGAGGACAGTATGTTGCAGTTACAGTCACTGATGTCTCTGCACATGGTCCACCCACAGAGGTGTGTTCTCTTCTTCATGTTTCACATTCTTATGAGTCTGGTGACCTTACATTCCCTCCAAATTAAATCTCTGGTGTAAATGTTCAGAGGTTTGAAAAGTGTCTCTCATGTACTTTTCACACCCACCTAATTTGGTCTGGACTTTTGGACTTTTCAGTTTGACTGGAACTGGAATTACAGGTGTGACCACAGCCTGGACCAGACAGCCAAAACAGCCAAAAGAGGAGGCCTCGGTCTGGATTAAACTGAACCATGCTTTGGTTTGTCTCTAGTGTGAAAACACTGTTTTGGATGGTTCAGACTTTCAGACCGATTGCAGGAAGTTCTGGCAGGCTATTATCAGAACTGGAAAAACAACCATCAAAAATAAATTAGCTGCGGTCACACAAGAGGAGAGGAGATCAAATGTAGCCATTTGTAAAATCGTCTCTTCATAAAAGTCATCTGGAAAAAAACACACAAATCTGACATTTTTTTGATGATTTTCCAAGAAGATGAGAGAGAGAGAGGAAACTGACTGCAACACACTGACATCAGACACGCGTGTCTACAAACCAGTCAGTTCACAGCTCACAGAGGTGATGTCGACAGGACACTTGCATAATAATTGCATTGTGAAACCAAAACTAACCAGAACAAATGTTGCAGGCTCACAAAAATGTAAACATCAGTTCAGACTGTCAGGCATCAACTGCAATAAGAGAATAAAATGTTCAGTAGTTTTACTTTCATGCATTAAATGAAAACTGGCATAAAAGCAAATAACAGATACACCCAGGCTCATAAACAGGAAATGCAGGACAACAGGGTCCCCGAAAATGACTACTCTGGCCATGAGTGTGCAAACAGACAGTTATTTAACAGGTGATTGTTCAGTTGCACCGTCGATAAGTGACACAACAATAGAAACAGTGTGGAGTGAGAAAATGAGTGCAGACAGAGAGAAAATAGTTTATTAAAAAGGACAGGTCAGCTCAGGTTCTTAAGTCTATTACCTGTTTGTCTCATGAAGAAAGTGGTTAAATTCAAATTAGGGCAGTTAAATTCAAAATGAAGTGGTAAAATCTTTTTCCTTCAGGTGGTTATTAAAAATAGGTCATTAAAACTGATCAATAATTATCGATATCAACTGAAACGAAACACAGATACAAGATACATTTTTCATCTGTGTTGCCCTGCCCTACTCTCAGGTGTGAAAAGACTCAGTGCTTATGAGTTTTATGTGACAACAGAGTCTTGGGATATTCCTGATGACTGTAAGAGTCTGTCCTGGGTCCCTGCCTATTCTGCATCTGTAAACTCAGTTTGGAGCATTTTATCCACGACCACAGCACTGATTGATACGCTGGTGCTCAGCTGTGTAAGTTTCTGATACCAGGTTGTTGCACACAGCAAAATCAGCACAGATGTGTCCAATGACATTAATGTTGGCTTCATTCCACTGAAGTAAATCATCCACACTCCAGCCCGGGCCCTGGACTGCCACACCTAAATGATTATTATTAAATACATCTTTGTTTGGCAGATCATTATTATGTTATCATGTTGTGTAATAATTATGAAGCAGAATTCTATGCTAGCTGCATACAGAGAATAAACCTCTGGCCCAGAATGATGGAAGTTGAAATAACATGAAATAAAATATTGAGGGGAATAACTCTTGTAATGATTGTCAGAGAATCAGATGACACTCAGACCAAAAATGACTGATTATTCAAAATTTTATATAAATTTTTATATTCATTTATGGATGGTTCAGACTTTCAGACCAATCACAGGAAGTTCTGGCAGGCTATTATCAGAACTGGAAAAACAACAATCAAAAATAAATTAGACACACATGTCTACAAACCAGTCAGTTGATGTACAGGGAGACGCAGTTCACAGAGGTGATGTCGACCGGACCCTTGCATAATAATTGCATTGTCAAACCAAAACTAACCAGATCAAATGTTGCAGACATCAGTTCAGACTGTCAGGCAGCCCTGGGCAATAAAACAAGATCAATAGACACTACATCAATTGCAATTAGAGAATTGTTCAATAAAATGTTCAGTAGTTTCACTTTCATGCATTTAAATGAAAACCGGCTTAAAAGCAAATAACAAATACACCCAGGCTCATAAACAGCCCATCATAATCTTTGATAATGGAGTGTGCCATAATTATGGTTCCATTTATGGATAAGATTCAACTCTTTACTCATTTATTCATTTAATTTTTTTAATTTTCAGTTTTATTTTTTAATGAATTTTATCTGCCTACTTGGTGGCTAAAATGCAGTTTTAAGACACTGGTTCTGTTTGTGGTTTCTGCTTCTTAAAAGGCAGTTTTTCCTCTCGACTCTCACCTCAGTGCTTGCTCATGGTGGGAACTGTTGGTTCTCTGTAGATAATATTACAAAGAGTCTACGCCTATATAAAAATGCCCTGAGATAAATTATGTTAGGATTTGGAATTATATATAGAAAACTGATTTGACTGCTAGGAACATATTGTAAATAGATAAACAAAATAATCAACAAACCAGTCTTCCAGCATACAATGATTTTGTGAGTACAGTGCAATACAGAAGCAGTCTCTTTATTTTAATATATTTATTTATTTATTTTAACTACTCAGGTTAATAAATCTGAGCTGATCCCAGGGATCCATACATTTACAATTACAGTTTACAATTTACAATTTCATTTAGCAGACACTTTATATAAAGTGATGTACATCTGAGAGCTGATTCAACGCAAGCAAAGATCCAGTCAGGAGAGAACAACACGAGGAAGTGCTGTGAAGCAAGGTCCAAGTTTGTTTAAATATACATCCTGGATTTTAGTCTGGTGGTCATTATTTGAAAATTAATACTAAATACTAATTCATCATCATACAACATTTAGCATGAAAATAGTTGAATTTGACTTGCAGTCATTAACACAGAAAATCATTTCATTCTGTTCTAATCTAGTCAATGGCTTCAGAAATCTGCAGGCCTCAGTAGAATATGCTTAAGAATAATACGCTGAGTGACAGTTCTAAACTGCAGGCTCTCTGTCCTTTTGTGCTGTTGGACACCAGGCTGCACTGAACATGCTGACTCGCTGTCAAGCTGAGGACCTCAAGATACACAACATCCTGGTGGCGGCAATCCACCCCGGCTGGGTCCGCACTGACATGGGAGGAGAGGAGGTGAGCTGATGGAGAGTTCAGAGAGAGGTGCTGTAGGCCCTTTAAATATAGAAAGGTAAAGGGACTACATATAGTGCTGAGTCTGGACGCCCCTGTGGACAGAAGCGGTAGTGTTTCCACTGCCCAAAACACAATATATCACTTAAGACTTTGCAAAAAAAAAAAGAAAGAAAGAAAAAGAAAAAAAGAAAGATGTTAATATCACATTTATTAACTGTTTTTGTCTGATCCTGTGTGTACCTAATAATAGTATACTTTTATAATGATAATAATGTAAAATCTTTTAATTTGAAGTTTCTTGGACTTCCCTGTGGTAGACCCTGGGCACTTAGCTCACTATAACCCCCACCATGACGCCCCTGAACTGAGGCCCTGCTTGACATGATTTTCGTGTCTGACTGTATTTCTATTGACTCTTCTGTTTCTTGTGTTTGTTGTCTCTATAGGCTCCGTTGACCACCGAGGACAGCGTGCTTGGCCTAATCAGTGTGATGTCATCACTCAGCAGCAAAGACTGTGGAATGCTTCTGGACTGGATGGGCGAAAAGATCCCTTGGTAGCAGTCACCATGACGACCACATCAGGCCTGATCGATGATTATTGTTTTTATTTCATCTCATTAAGAAAATAAACCTTTAAAAAACGTCGAGACGACCCAAAACCTCTCTTGAGTTTTGAGCCCAACTCTAACTCCTAAGTTTTGAAAAAAAAAAAAAATCCTTGTTAATAATCTTTTATATTTATATAATTTACTTTTCTAAATAAACTGGAATCTATGAAGTTTAGAAATGATAAAAAATGTATTTCATTATTTACAATTTATGCACAATGATTTATATTAAAATATTAACCATTATTCACTTTCACTTTAATTCGTTTTTCAATTTTTTTTATTTTAAATGATTTATAAAAGCTGTACTGCAGATATAAATCTTACATTTTTAAGAATTTCTTCCACAGTTTTATTTATTTGGTGGCCCAAATAAAATCTCCTGTGACCCACCTGGATCGTGGCCCAGATCCAGTGTTTGGGAATGACTGTCAGAGGTACAGCAGAACACATGCTTTGTTTTCTTTATCAGTGATATTTTTCTTTTACATGTACCACCACCTGCCTGACATGAAGTAAACAGAATTATCACCAGCGAGGGACACTCTGCTGCTTCACATAGACAGCAGAAGAGACACACTCAAAATGACAGACTTTAGTCATGATCATGTGACTCAGTACTCCAGCCTGCATAGGTGGAAAAATGAGCACTGAGAGCAAATTCAATCAACTTTGGAATTCCCTCCAGTGAAAGCAGTGAATTCTTGTGAAATTTCAGACTTTCACTTCCTTGGCTAATATCACCCCCTAGAGGCCACAAGGGGAAATCACACAAAACTGTGATCAGTGAGCTTCACTTTGTGTTGTACACGCTACCTGTGTGTATTTTTCATTGAATTTGCACTTCTACAGTGGAAACAAATGTACACGATAACCTTTAGCTTGAATATTCCATTAACTATACTATACTGTAATAAAGTTTAAACTAAACCAGACATTGTTCATGTTTACATTTTGTAATTCAAGTTTTCTGATGAAAATCTGTGGTCCCCAAGAACAAGCAGAGCTGCTCAAGTTGTGTCACGTGAGACAGCAGCACTAATCCACACTGTGTTGTAAAAGTGTTGTTTCTACAATGATCCCACAGAAACGATCACCAAACTCTGCAGCTCCTCTCAGTGCTTTGTGGTTTTGGTTTCACAGTCCACAACTCCACAATAACGTCTTCACTGACATTCCAAATGATGGTGACACTTTCTATGAAGTTCATGCCATCTGATGCATTATAAGTACATTCATAAGACATTATAGTGCATGTATAAGGCTTTATAGCCTGTCATAAGTTGTCATACATTATTATTATAAACATTTATAAAGTATTATAAGCACTGGACATAATGCATTATAAGTGCAGCAATCACAATGCTTTATAGCACCATGCCAAAGTGACAACAGTGTCTGAGAGAAGAGAAGAAGGGTCCTTGAGACATTATAACTACCATCACTTCAGCCAGTTATAAAGACTATAGAGAACTGCTCTAATGTGTCATAACAGATTATCAGTTCTATGTTTCTGAAGTGGAATAATGTCTTATAAACATCATACTGTTGTTGATAACCATATACAGTGCTGTCACTTTATTTAAAGCTCACAGTCATGCAACAGCATATTACTGATGTTTATAAGACATTATTTCATATCAGAAACCTGGAATTCATAATGTGTTATGATACGTTACAGCAGTTCTCTGTGTGTCTTTATAACAGCCTAAAGTTATGACAGTTATAATTTGCTATATAACCCAGGACTCTTCTTTCAAA
>JAJHUR010118108.1:0-19536 GCA_027495735.1 Lutjanus campechanus | reverse complement strand
TAACAATGACCTGAAGGATTCAGGAGTGAACAAGCTCTCTGTTGGACTCAAGAGTTCACACTGTAAAGTAGAAACGTTCAGGTAAGACGTTTGCAGTTTGTTTAAAAGATTAGCATTTAAACCTTGCTCATTGTCAGTGAACATTCCTGCCTAAATATTGCCGTGCCTACCTTTTCTTAATTCCAGTCTGTCAGGCTGTCTGATCACAAAGGAAGGTTGTACTTCTCTGGCCTCAGCTCTGAGCTCCAACCCCTCCCATCTGAGAGAGCTGGACCTGAGCTACAATCATCCAGGACACTCTGGAGTGAAGAAGCTAACCGTTGTAAGGCATGTATACTCAGCATTTCGTGGTGATGTAAAAATCCATTGAGTTCAGCAACATCATCAGTTTCTCAATTCCCTGCAATAGCTCGAAGCTGTTCTTCTAGGAAAATACATTTTGGGGGGCTTGTGATGCCGGAAGACTCACAAAAAGTGGCACACACATCAGAAGTGGTGAAAAAGTTCTTCAGTGCCCAGTCACTGTAGAACATAGCTCCCCCTGAATCCAAGCAAGGATTGAGATATAGTTGCTTCAATTTTCACAAAATCTAGTGGAATCATTGATCTGACCATTATGAACATATTTCAGTTTTGTGTGTTTGTTTTTTTTATTTTTATTTTTTTATTTAAAAAATCTCTTACTCAACAAGAAATCAGCCATTTTAGATTTTGTGCAAGTTTTTTAATTTTCTAAATGCATTTTTTTATTGTGCAGAAACAAACAATATACAACAATGACGCAAGATAAGTGAGACAGAAACACAGATTACAAGAGAGGACGAAGACAATACGATAACACAAGAACATAGAGACAATACATTGCTGTGTCATTATAAAACATCGAGAATCAGGTTCGGGTGGAGGGTAAACATGAGAAAAGGCAATTCTAAATGCATTTTTGAGGCCTTTAGGATTCTGAATAATACAAAACCTTGCAACCATGGATGAACTGATAAATACTTCAGTTAGAGATTATAACTGGACATGGACATGGCACATCAACGTTATAGCCCCCCCTAATTCATTTTAACCTTTGGATGCATTTTTGACATCTTTGGTGTAACCAAACACTCACAAAATATAGCACACACATTAGAAGCTGCAAAAACTCATAGGTATGGGTCTTGGGCATGGACGTGGCGAAATGGTTCAATAGTGCATCTTAGAAATTTGTAGTGGGTGACGCAGCCAGAGTCAGCCTGTTTTTCTGTTATACTGACAAGCTGAGGACAACTTTGCATTAGGAGTTACACTGAATGGAAAATCATTTAGAGGTAAGGTTATCAAATGTTTGTTTCTATAGTCAAAAGGAATATGTTGGTCTGATTGTGTTTTTTCTTCTAGGGTGGACCCTGAAGGAGAGCGGTGGTTAAAACCTGGTCTGAGGAAGTGTAAGTGTGGATTCAGTTTAATTCATGACATCAAAACATCACATGATCAAATTTTATGTCTCCAACTGAGTCTAGTTCTTAATCTTAATGACAATCTGCATTATTTTCTCATTTCATTTTAATTGATTTTGTTATCTGTATTTATTATTTTGTAATCTTTAAATCTTTATGTGACTTATTGATTTCTTCATAAATAAAAAGTTGGATTATAAACTATTGCCATTGATCTTGTTCTTTTTGTCAGATGCCTGTGAACTCAAACTAGACCTGAATACAGCACACAGAAAGCTCAAACTGTCTGAAGAAAACAGGAAAGCGACACTGGTGGGAGAGAGAGAACAGCCATATCCTGATCACCCAGACAGATTTGACCGCTGCTGCCAGCTGCTTTGTAGAGATGGTCTGACTGGTCGCTGTTACTGGGAGGTCGAGTGGAGAGGGGAGGTTGATATAACAGTGACTTACAGGGGAATCGGAAGGAAAGGAGACCGTGCTGACTGCAGGTTTGGAAGGAATGATCAGTCCTGGAGTCTGAACTGCTCTGACGGTGGTTACTCTGTCTGGCACAATGACAGAAAAACACCCGTTCCCTCCTCCTCCTCCTCCACTGGTAGAGTAGGAGTGTATGTGGACTGTCCTGCTGGCACTCTGTCCTTCTACAGAGTCTCCTCTGACACACTGATCCACCTCCACACCTTTGAGACCACATTCACTAAACCTCTGTATCCTGGGTTTGGTTTTGGATTTGGGTTTGGGGTGGAGTCTTTGATGTTGTCACGGGAGTCTTCAGTGTCTCTGTGTTCATTATAGAGAAACACTCACTCTGCTACCTGAAATAATCTCAGCAGTTAGCAGCACTTAGCAGCAATTTTAGCAGTTACAATCATACTGCTAACTTTTAGAAGAAATGCAATTCTATACAAATCAATTTCTTTAACATCAAAACTATGAGGAAAGTTTCTGTTCTAGTAAGCTGCAAAATTGAATTTATTAGTAAAATGTTTGTTGACAACATGTTAAATTTGTTTTCTGCCAAAATATCTTGTCTTGTTATACAGTGTTTGCTCATAGCAACTACAGCATTATGAAACTGTCTTATGGTTATGTTTCGGGGTGACCCTGACTGATTTTCCTACTTAGTTAGTAGTTGTTAGTTCATTAGCTGACTAGTCATCACTCATGATATTATATTAATCATTTAACTATATATTTTGGGGGGCATCAGAAAATGGTGTGAACTCCAACATTGGAAGAGCTTTTTTTTTTACATGTAACGTTAACAATCTGCTACATTACAGAGAAATACAAAACCACAATAATGAGCCTTATGTAGGATGTCCCCAAAACAATGCTTAGACTCATGTGAAAATGATCCCTCTCAATCATCACCCATGACCCACCAAAAAGTATGTGGCTGTGCCTGCACCCACAGACACTGCACGCTCCACCCGTACCTTGTTATTTCTATTTTTGTTGTGCTTAGGATGCCGTAGCAACCCAAAACATGGGTATTTAACATCCTGGGAACTATTCAACAATGCATCACAAACTGTCAGGTGTGTTTACAAACAGCATCTAACAAATTCTACTTATTCTACCAATAAAATATAAATTCTACGAGGGGTATGGAACAAGTTGTTAACAACAGTGGTAAGAGCAAAAGCAGCAATGGAACCACCAGCAGTTAGTTCACTAGCAAGGATCACGCCACAACAATATGCAGTTAAAGATTTTAATGAATGTTATGAGTGATAGGATGTTGATGGTGAATGAATGTAGAGGGGAGGGGTGAAGATGGATGGAAGATGTCATTGGCCAGGCCGGTCTGGAGGGTATGCTGGATGCAGGGCAGAGGGAGACTCAGTGTGGGGGTTCCGTCTCAGTGTTTTCCGCCCGAGCTGATTATGGACCCCCAAAAGAGTTGGATTTTTATAAGCTCAACTGGGTGTGAGCTTGACGTAGATCGTTGAGGTTGTTACGTATGTATGTGCGGTATGCCTGAGAAGACCAGCGACCTAGGACCTGGATGGTTTGATCAGAGATGCCCATTCTGGCTGCGGTGGAGGCTGCGCTGATGCGGAATGAATGACTTAAATAATGTTCAGAAGATATGCCTGACATGCGGAGCACTCTGAGTAGATGTTTCTGGAACCAGAATCGAGTGGACATTTTTCCTGTTTCGGTGAGAAACAGTGGATGTTGAGGTCATGCGCTGGAAGCATACCTGGAGTTGATGTATTTTGTCAGCGGCTCGTATGGGCTGAGATAGGAGTCGAGGCGGAAAATGTAGATGGGGTAGGAAATGCCCAGTTGATCAGTTTTGCTCCTTCGGAGTGTGAATATGAGAGAGTCAGGGGTATGGATGGTTATGTCAGACATACTGGGATGACGAGAAGGGTTGTAGACAGAAGAAGTTGGGGCGAATTCAGAGCATCTCAGAAACCCGAAGAAAGCCAGCAAGAACATGGATTCAAGGGTTAAGTCGACCATTGGGGACATGTAGCCTGAACGTAGAGTGCGGATGCAGAGGCTGAGAAGGTCAGAGGTGAGTGGTAGGCATCTAGTCAAAGGCAAGGGTTCCTGTTTGCGCAAGCCTTTGACTAGCATGGTAATGTGTGAATGAGAGGTGGCTGGACAAGGGGAGCCAGTGACTAGTTTATGGAAAAAGTTGATTCCTGCTAAGTAGGTCTGGATAGTGGATGCCCGGATGTTTAGGACAGAATGAGCATGGTTGATGAAGTTGCAGACGGACGTGATATCAAGCGAGGGAAATGACATTTGGTAGGTGGTGTGATATGCTTTAAAGCAGTTCCAGCCAGTCAGATAGGCGGAGAGAGTGCTTGGAGATAGGCGTATGGCCTCTTGTGAGGCGCTTGAGAGGTTTCTTAGCTGCGGAGCTAATTGAATATTGTGGCTGAAAACGGTGGGATTGATGTGGGATGAAAATCTGAGTCTGGAGCCAAGTGCCTGAATTTCTGGAATGAGAAGCGAGACAATGAGTCAGCGATGCTGTTGTGGTGACCGGGAACGTGAGCTGCCCGGAGGATGAACTGTTGTTGAGCTGAGATTAGTGTGAGTCTGTGCATGAACTGCATGATGATGAGAGAGCGAGATCGCCCTTTGTTAATGATCTCTACTACTGCTGTGTTGTCGGAGTGGATGAGTATGGATTTTTTTTGACCATACGTGCCCCCAAAGAATGGTAGCTATGATGATGGGGTATAGCTGATGAAGGAGAACAGGACTCTGGGTCAAGGGACCTAAACTCTGGGGGCCAAGCTGAAGTGAACCATCTCCCTCTGTAGTAGCTGCCGACCCAAGGGAGGGAGCTGCATCTGTGTAAAGTTGGATATCCTCCGGCTGAGTGAGGTAGTCTTCGTAAAAGAATGAAATACCATTCCAAGAGGACAGAAAATGCTGCCACATGCGCATTTCCATTTTACAGGTGTCGTCCAAGGTAACTCAGTCATGCAGTGAGGGGACGGTTGCTGCTTTGGTTAGGAGGTTGGAGAGGAATGATTTTGCCTGAGGAATCATGCGAATGGCATAATTGAGAAGTTTGTTTGCAGCCTGAAAGTCAACAAACCAACCAGACCACAGATTTTATGAGAGTAGATATGTCATTTTAGCATAATTTCAAAAGCTGAACTACTACTAAATCCATCTGCTCACTGTGAAATCTGTTTAGGAAGTGTTTTTTATTAATGTAGAGACAATGTACTGTATATTTATGGAAATGTTCGTAAATGTATGCACATCAGCGCAGGTATTTTAAGTCCATTAAGAAATGTGTCACCCACAGATCCCTCCCTTTTGTCCTGTCACTACCTGTTAGTCCTCATTCATAAGATGCAGTCAATTTACTAAATATTCTTATAATCAGTTATTTCTTCATAAGTTCTTTGTGACACTAAGAAAAAGATTAAATATAAATAATTTAAGTATTAAAGTGCTGCTTAAACTTGCGTCACTTGGGTGCTCCGGTAGCTCAGTTGGTAGAGCATTCAGCCCATCAGTCCCCAGCAGTGGTCATTGTGGCTCTTTGCTGCATGACTTCCTGCCTCTCTCTCCTCATTTCCTGTCAATAAAAAGGCAAAGAAGTAAAAAAAAATCAACGAACAACAACAACAACAACAACAACAACAACCAAAAAACCCAGTTTTATTTCCGTGTGTGGTGCTATGATGCAGGATGACAAACTATCCAATCAATGAGTTTCCTGTCAGTCTGTAAAACTTCATGTTTTGTCCTCTTGGCATGTTTGTTTGTTTGAAGTCAGTATGAACAGGAAGTGGACCACAGGAGCCAAACTACCAGTGTGAAAGCACCATAAGACTCTTCTCTCATCAATGAATAGTTTAGTCGACTCTCAGGGGGCAGCCCTGGTTATGTTGGGTTTGTGGCACTTGGTTAATGTTGCAGAAAGATTGTGGTCAGTTCCACAGTGACTTGAAGCATGAAGCACAATGTGTTTAACCAAAAACATGAACATGAAAAAGTTAGTACTGAATAAATGCATTTTTTCCAAGACAGGGTCAGAAAGCTGTCAATGAACTGTAAATTAAAATTAAAAACAAAATCTAGTCTCCAGTTATTAATACTATTAAAATGATTTGAATTTGCAGACAGAGGTTGTGAGCTTTCCGGTTAATTTCAGTACAGTGTGTACAGTGTACAGACTATTATTTCAGCAGCATCTGGTGGACATTAGAGTAACCAGAGCTGAACACACTCTAACAGTCATAGTGGCTGTTAACTGTTCAGGACATGAACATATCATCATGTAAATATGGGATAATCTACAATACAACTATGTTCCACAGTAACAGGTTGGTCAGCATCACAGTGTTTCAGTTTGAAACATGAACAAAATAATGTAATATAATGCAGCGTTTATCTGTTTACATGAAACACTGAAACAAATATATAAATGACCTCATCACTGTCATGTTTGCATATTTTGTTCAATAAAAATTCTGAGACAAAATCTGAGTGAATGTCCTCATTTCAAAAATACATGGTTTGGTTTGAAGACTGGAACTGATGGACTGGCCAAGTCAAAGTCCGGATTTGAATCCTATTGAACAAATTTGGGATTTAGTAGGTTCAAAGATTGATCGCAAAAAAGTTTCATCAAAAGCAAGTCTGTGGGAGCAGCTAGAAACTCAATTGGAACTCAATAACAAAAGAGACTGTCGAAAAGTCCATAAAAACAATGCCAGCAAGAATGCTGCTGTTATCAAGACCAAAGGAGGCCATACAAAAATATGAAGCTCTTTGATTATTATGTGTGAAACAGGACTATTTATTTGTGTCAGTTTGATATTTGCCAAATAAATAACAATAACATTTTTTGTTTTAATTGAAGCTACTAGCAGAGTTTCAGGAGCAGGACCACACCTCAACCGCACCTCTTCCGGTATAAATACACACCTAACCCCTCCTCCCCTTTCGCTCTCGTACTCCGCAAAGGATACAGACCGACCGATATCGCTCTTACAAACAATCGACAAAAACATCGTATCTTCACGCCAGTTCATTGCTAGATCCATTTACTCACCTCACCAAAAGTATGGATTCCATCGCCATATCCCCATCGGATGAAGAATTATTCGATCGGAACCACAGCGACCATGGCCAAAGCACACCAGCGGCCGGGACTGCCGAAGCCGAAAACTCCTCAACCAAGCCCGTCCCCGAAACACCGCTTTCGGCAATCCAACGCTCCCGCAGGCGCTCGAGTCCAGAAAGCCACCACACCGTCTCCTCCATGGTCCGCATCCCACCTGGCTCATCGCTCCTCCACATCCAGGCTCAATACGATTCACCAGACGAATCCTCTGCGTCTCCCAGCCCACCTCCCTCATCGGACACGAGAGGTAGAAGGAAATCAAGACCCGTCCACGTCCACCGCTACACCTCTCCAACTCCTTCACCTCACAGAGCAACTCCAGCCTCCCGCGATTACTCCGGTCTCCCAACACGCCGCCGTTCGCGGCGTCACCACGCTCCGGCGAGGTCCCCCGACAACCAGCCTGCATCCAAAATTACTGACTGGACTGTAGCCACCTTGCAAAAGGCACTGAAAGATGAAGGAATCCACTTCCACAGAACCGACAATAAAGCAAAACTTTTCAATGCACTCATGTCAGCCCGCCGTTCCGTCAACACCAGCACGTTTCCATACGACGTCACTCCGCACACCTCGTCGGCACGTCGCCGCAGTGACGTCAGCGCTCCCATTAAAGGGACAGTTCACCAACAGCCACCAGCCAAACAGAGGAGAAATCTACAAAAACAGGGCCCATCATCCAAGACCATGAACAACAGAGCGGCCAGTTCTCATGTAACTCAACAAATCCCAGACAGACCAACCAACTCCGGGCTCTCCACTCCTCTTCAAGACCTTCACCACCACCACCAGCAGACATTCATGAATTCACCATTCCAGCATCACTTTGCTTCAGTGAGGGGAACAGGCACCGGGATGCCAGCGCCCCCTGCTGCCCTCATCCACCAACTACAGCAACCGGCATCAGCTGGAGTCCCTGGCACCGGGTTGCCAGGTCCTTTCGTCCCCCAGCTTCAACAGCTCACGTCAGCTGGAGCCTTTGGCACCGGGTTGCCAGTACCCAGCTCATATTCTCTGCCCGCACAGCAGCAATTCCCCCCTCCCTCCTACTCCGGCGTTCCCTACCACCACACCCTAGCCCAGCAGGCAACGGTTAATTTCACCCTGTCCACAGCTACTCCCCCCTTCCGTCATCCCCACACATTCGTCTCCCGTCCTTCTCCAGTCCCAACAAGCCTCCGTAAACAGATCATAGACGGTAATTACATTGACCTTGCCCAGCTTCTCTTGCTCTCCCTCCATCAGCCACTTGCCAACCGTACTCTCGAAAGCCAAGGTGGGCAAATTTACCTGAAAGAGAAACAGCCAACCCGTTCCAAAGAACTCACCCCCACAGAATTTGCATACACTTTCTCCCTCTTTCGAGATGTGCTTTGTTCCCAATTTCCCACGCGCCGACAAGAAATGGACGATTACTTGTCCATAGTTTTAAATCTTGCCCTCTGTTTCGGAGGTAATGGTTTCTACCAGTACCACATCCACTTTGCCTCCGAAGCAGCTGCTCGTCTCCAGCAGTTTAACGAAAATACTTACTGGGGTACTCTCGACAACGAAATTTACTGTCGCATTTTCGCTGCATGTGCAGCCCTCGACTGCTCCCTGTGCGGAGCTCCTTCCCACCCCGCCTCTTCCTGTTCCATTCCCGCCAAACCACGCCAAGCCCAAACCAGAACTTCTGCATTCACCCGTCTGTCAACTGCCCCTCCAGAGTCTATTCTTCCAAAGCCAGCATCATCAGCCCCATCCATCACTTTTCCCATTACCAGTGGTATTGACAAAAAAGGAAGACCCATTATGCACCAAAGAGGCTGTCCCATCTGTAATAATTTCAATGACTCTGGTTGCTCCATGTCTCAATGCCGCTTCCTCCACGTCTGCTCCTTCTGTGGTGGAGGCCACGCCCGCCCAGCGTGCCCCCACAATCCCACTACACAAAACCTAGGTAAGCACCTTTCATCACCCATTAACATTTCAGCCTTAGAAGCCGCACTTCAAAAGCATCCCGACCCAGCTTTTGTTGAGTTCCTCATTAAGGGATTCAAAGAAGGCTTCCATCCTGGAATTTCCACAGAACCATCCGCCCCCCTTGAATGCAAAAATCTACAGTCAGCCATTAACGATCCAGAATCCGTCGACAGCTTGCTCGCCAAAGAAGTCAAAGACGGCTTCATGATTGGCCCATTCACGCATCCTCCATTCCCCAATTTCCGCATAAGTCCCCTCGGTATCGCAACCAGAAAATATTCCGGAAAGAAACGTATCATTATTGACCTGTCAGCACCCCATGGCAGTACCGTCCCCAGCATCAACAGCTTGATTCCAAGTGAAGATTATTCTCTTCACTATGCCACCATCAACCATGCCATAGCCCTCATCAAACTTGCTGGTAAAGGGACCTGGCTTTCAAAGGCAGACATAACAAGCGCTTTCAAAGTACTCCCCATCCACCCTGACTTCTGGCAATTCTTTGGCGTCCGCTGGCGAGGTGCATACTACTTTGCCGTCAGGCTCACCTTTGGCTGCAAAAGCAGCCCCAAACTTTTCGACACGTTGTCAGAAGCCCTTTGCTGGATCCTGTCTAATAATCATAAGATTCCGTTCCTCGTCCACCTTCTGGACGACTTCCTTGTCATCACGCCCCCCTCCTCGCCACCTGCTTCAGGCTTGATCACTCTGACCTCTGTTTTCAGCGATCTTGGAGTTCCACTGTCTGCAGAGAAAACTGAGGGTCCTTCCACTTCCCTTGAGTTTCTAGGAATCACCCTTGACACAAATCTCTTCCAGGCTTCACTCCCAGCCAAGAAGCTCAGCCGTATCAGCCTTCTGATTTCTAACTTCCTTCTCGCGCCATCTTGCACAAAACGGCAGCTTCTGTCACTTCTCGGTCACCTGAATTTTGCTTTACGTATCATCCCACAAGGACGAGCATTCATTTCCCACTTGCTCTCAATCGCTTCTTCTGTCCCATCACTCCTGAGTCCCATTTCCCTGGACAGCCCAAGCCGTGCCGAACTCCGCTTCTGGCTCCACCTCCTCGCCAACTGGAATGGGATCTCCTTTTTCCATGATGACCAATTGTCTCACCCCCAGGACATCCAACTGTTCACAGATGCCGCTCCCTCTGTCGGTTTTGGGGGTTTCTACAATGGAAGATGGTTTGCTGCAAGATGGCCCCCAGAGTTCGCAAAAGAAAGCCAAGCCACTTCCTCGGCCCTCTTCGGAAATCTACCCCATTATAGCCGCAGCTATACTATGGGGCCACGAATGGTCACGCAAGTCCATCCTGATATACTCAGACAATCTCGCAGTAGTGAACATAATCAATAAAGGTTGCTCCGACTCTCCCTCCATCATGCCTTTCATGCGTCGCCTAACTTGGCACTCGGTTACTCACCAGTACATCCTTCGTGCAGCCCACGTTCCCGGACATTCCAACTGCATCGCTGACTCCCTTTCTCGGTTTTCGTTCCAGAAATTCAGGAGCTTGGCCCCTCGTGCGGACACCTATCCAACACCAGTTCCTCCATATTCGGCCCTAACTTTCAACTTGTAAACCCCGCACTAATACCTCTCATCATTGACTCCCAGTACGCAATTATCAACAGTGTAGCCCCAGCAACCTTGTCGTCCTACTGGTCAGCCTGGAGAAGCTTTCGCCACTTCCACAACCAATACAACCTAACTTTCCCATCATTCGACCTCGTCACCTTGACTTCCTTCATCACTTATGCCAATTCGGTCATGGCTATCAAAACCCATACCATCAAGGTTTACCTTAGTGGCATAAACTTCTTCTCAAAACTCTTAACTGGACGCCCCGGCATGGACCTCAACCACCCACAGCTAGCCTTACTCATCAGAGGCCTTAAGCGTCAAGAGCCAGCTCAAAGTCCTCGCCGCCTTCCCCTAACTGCAGACTTACTGTTACTCTGCATCCAAACCATCCACTCCAAATACAACATTCCCCACATCAGCCAAACCTTGGAAGCCATGTTCATACTCGCCTTCTTCGGCTTCCTTAGATGCTCCGAATTCACCGCCTCAACCCTGTTCTACGACCCACGCCGTCACGCCTCCATTGCCGATCTTTCTCATTTCTCAAATGACACCATGGTATTCTTCTTGAAGCTAACCAAAACCAACCAATCCGGGCGACCCACACCAGTGTTCTACTTCAAAATCCAATCACCACTCAATCCATTTGATATCCTTTCTAACTACCTGCAGTTTCGGAAATCCCAAAGCACAACCACGTCCGATCCTTTATTCATTTCCGAGTCCGGCCAAGTCGCTACCCGCTTCTGGTTCCACCAGCACTTTCGTCAAATACTCTCCTTGTCTGGTATTTCCCCCAGTCAGTTCTCTGGCCACTCATTCAGAATCGGAGCCGCCACTTCGGCCTCCCGTAGTGGCATCCCCGAGCACCTCATACAAATCATGGGCCGCTGGTCTTCACAAGCGTACCATCGCTACATTCGTTCAGACCTCAAAGATCTTAGATCTGCCCAATCCCAGCTGAAATAACTGAAGTTTTTGGGGGTCCGTCGTGCCCGGGTGCTACGGCGGATTCTCCTCCGAAGTTTCCCCAAAACGCTGACGTCATGCTAAGAAGAAATGTACCTCATTCACCATAGTCCATTTTCTTGTTCACCTGTAAATAAATCACTTAAACGCATATCCTTGATAGTGTGGTCCTTGCTAGTGAAACAAGTTTTTGAAAGATTTCTAAAATATTTCTATTTTCTCGTTTTTATGACAGGTGGTCTAATAAATTTGTTAAGCGCAAATTTAGTGAAAAAAATGTAAAAAAGTACATGTGAAAAAAATGAATAAAAGTGAAAACTTCACTGCATCGCTTTGCTTACTTCTGTATTATTTATTGACCAGGACATTTGCTGTGGTAATACTATGATGTATATATGTTATGCAGTATATTGAATGCACAGTATATCTATTCTGCATTTTACACATATTATTCACCCTAATTACAGTTTTTGCCCACTTGTTGCTGAATTTGTCTCATTGTCTCAAAATTCTACACACAAGCCAAATAAGGCACAGCACTTGAAGAGAAACATCTCATGCCTATGTCAAAATAAAACTCATAGCTATTATCTGTCAACTAAGCGATGCTGTCAGTTGAGGATGATCCTAAGCCCACTATGATTGGGCCTATGATGGTATGGCTGGAATATGATGGTACCTATGTGCACATGTTTGAGTGTACTGCAGTCAGATGACTGACATAATATACTGTTGAAGAACGATTCTTCACTTAATTTATTAAATCATCAGAGATGGGTTCAGCCAAAAAAAATCCTCACTACAAGGTTGATACCCCAACATATTCTATCTTTAACAAGTGGATATCTTCCTTTCATAATGCATCAGTCTTAGAATTGTCAATCTCATCCATAAACAATACCAAAGCAGAAACATTAGAGGCCATCAAGAGAGCTGCTGACCAAGTATTATCATTGATATGATTCATGATTGTAGATAAACGTATGAATTAATATGCTGATGGATGAATATGAGGGGGTACACACTGAGCATATGGTACAATATTAATATGACATATTAATATACATGTGGTTATATGAGCTCCAATGATTGCAAACAAATATCTCTTTTCACTCCTGTAAAACAGCAAGGGGTGGGGTATGGGGTGGGTGCAGGTAGTGGTCAAGGGAATGGCTCACTGACCTCCACTCCTTTTTTGTCTTCTGTACTTAATTGTGTACCACCAATAAAAAATCGTTCACAATAAAAACAAACAAAACTAACAATCCTTACAGCTTATTGTTTTTCCATTGCAAGAAAATTTCTCAAAACTTTTAACCAAAAAAAGAAAGAAAGACAAAAAAAAGACGGAACCATTTAGTTAAGCATTATCAGTGGAATCGTCAATCATTAACAATGATACATAAATGATATTCTGGGAAAGGGTTCACACGTGGTTCAGATGACTGACTTGGCATATTCGTACAAGCCCACAATACAAAAAACAGTAAGAGAAAGTCTGGATAAGAATACCAAAATGTTCTTGCATGAGGTCCATTGTATTCATGAGAGCACAATGTGTGCATGAGGGAGAAAACTGCATATGGACAGTGTTTGCAAGGACAGCATATATATTACTTTTAGAGACTCACACTAAAAGTCCATCAGAGACAAAGAGGAGTCAGATAACCTGATCCTAAACCCAGGATACAGAGGTTCAGTGAATGTGGTGTTGAAGGTGTGGAGGTGGATCAGTGTGTCAGAGGAGACTCTGTAGAAGGACAGAGAGCCAGCAGGACAGTCCACATACACTGCTACTCTGTTAGAGTTAGAGGAGGAGGAGGGGATGGATGGCAATGGAGCAATGACTGTTTTTCTGTTGCTGTGCCAGGCAGAATATTCATCACCATCATCAGACAACATCAGGCTCCAGGACTGATCATTCCCTCCAAACCAGCAGTCAAGGCCGCCTCCTCTCTTTCTGATTCTTCTGTAAGTGACTGCGACATCAACCTGTCCTCTCCACTCCACCTCCCAATAACAGCGACCAGTCAGAGCATCTCTACACAGCAGCTGCTCCAAACAGTCAAATCTCTCAGGATGATCTGGGTATTGCTGCTTCTCTCTCAGCAGTGTCACCTTTCTGTTGTTGTCCGACAGTTTGAGGTTCCTGTATGCTGTGTTTGGGTCCATTGTGAATTCACAGGAATCTGATGGAGACAATGCTTCTATTTAGTAACATTAATTTGGTGCTGGACATAACTTTAGTTTTCATTTAGTTACTGCCACTCACTCAATTTCATCATATTCAGTCAGTTAAAAACAACTTTACAGTATATCAGAACAGGAAGAACCTATCATTATTATATTGTAATTAACCATACTGTCAACACGTTTATTACATTAACCAAATGAAATGTTAACTCATAAGGATCAAAACCTACACAGACTACCACTCTTAAAGCGATATTCCACTCCGTCGAGCTTGTGATATTTCCACACGTGCGTTCATAAAGATATATACGAAGTCTTGCGAGATCGACACCATGTTTACATCCTACCGGCTACATGCTAAAGTTGACATTTCTGCTAAAAACATGGTGTAAATGCCGTCTTTTCTGGTTAAATTTTAATGTCGGGGCTCACGGACACTTGGATTACACCACACAAGCAGGATGGAGATGTTTTGTGTTCTTTTTTTTAAACGTTTTATCCATGGTCACCATTCACTGCCATTGTACTGGATATGGCTGCAACCCTGTTTTCTGCTTAAACTCCAGGATTGTTTAGTGAACTAAAGATCTTCACCCTTCTTCACATCAGCATAGGGGTGAGTACATACTGAGTGGATGATTATCTAAGAGTGGAATATTGCTTTAAGTCTTGCCAGTGCTCCCTGGAAATGCACAGGTACAGCCACAATATGAAAGTGTAGGATATGACAAACAATATACCAAAGATCTATCTGTTCTTTCAGTCTTACAGCTTGATTGCAACAGACACAGCCACTGTAACACTGGAACATCATAGAGAATATGCTAAATTTTCGAAATACAGCATCATGTGCAGACTCTCAATCATAACAATGGACAAAAAATAAACAATTTAATGTTGTAGCAATAGAAACACAAAAATCAAGTAACAATGACTAAATCAATCAAATCCGAGTGAGTACAGAAGATGAGATGAGCAAAATGCTCTGTTTCTGCTGTGTGGAGGACCAATCAAAAACACAGCACTAACACTAACAATACTGTGGAAGAAGGGTTTGCATCTGAATTGAACAATGTTTTTTCGATTTAATAAATTGAACTCAGCCTGCACTTTCTCAGACCAGGTTGCAGCCTTTGTTCTCCCCCATGGTCCACTCTGGAGGGAAAGACACAGTCAGACCAGAATATTCTCTTTGATTCCAGAAAAAAACAATCATCCAACAGAAGCCCTAACTGCTGATCAACATGAAGCTGTATTCCTTAGATTAGTGCCTGAGCTCTTCTTATCTGTCCATACCTGAGAGTCTCCAGTCTCCAGGGTGGCTTCTCCACTCCAGCTGACAGAAGCTTCACTCCTGAGTCTCCTGGATGATTGTAGCTCAGGTCCAGCTCTCTCAAATGGGAGGGGTTGGACCTGTGAGCTGAGGCCAGAAAAGCACAGCCTTTCTCTGTGATCTGACAACCTGACAGCCTAGAATGAAAATCAAAATACAATCAAATGCTGACACAAACTCTTGATGATTTGAATATTATTTCCATTTATTCATCCATTTGGGTCCAAGTCAGCTATTCCTTGGAGGAACAGCTGGAGGATCTTCTTTCCAAGATTGCCAGATTGATCTGCAGTACCATTTTGCCATTACCCAAAGCTCATAACATGTGATGGTTTCACCATCAATTCTGGAAATTCTGTAGTCCAACAGAGAAACCTCATTTACTTCTAACACAGCCCACATATGCCTGCCAATCTTTTGCTTAATCTTACCCTCATAGACAATACCCCAACATATTTTAACAGAAGCTTTTTCATGGAAACTGAGCCATGCGATATCCCTATGGTTGTAGAACACACTCTTGGCCCCTATTTTAAAAAACACCTCAAGCTTTCCAACTCTGTCTCCACTACGTAGGTTGTCAGTCACTTTGAGTTCCTCAAAGTGCTCCAGTGCAGCAGTTGCCAAAGTTAAAAAATTGCTGAAAACAGCCTGTAGTAAGTCCGTCCGTACTGACAGATTCTTTTTGAGGCTGATCAAAAGTCATTTCACTTCTTCAGCTCCTGACACCCACAGTATCTGATGAGTCAGAAGTCACCTTGACTAACCAATCCTGAAATGACTACTTCAATTTGATGGCCTCCTTCACAACTGTTGTACACCTGAATATTATTTGTTTGCTGCCATAAAAGGCACCAATGTATTTAACTTTGAGCAGCTGCTTATATAAAAAAATGTCTTTAAACATGGCTCACTCAGACTCCATGTTGCTAGCCTCCCACTGAATGCAGAAAAAAGGACAGAATCCTCATCCACATGTTCTCAGTTCACCCTCACTACATGTTCGGGTTTACCCGATCTGTCTGGCAGCAGAGAATCTAATAAGGCCAGATAATCTGTCCTGTTGTTTGCTGCATAAGCCAAGATCGGTCAGAGCCATTCTCTCAGTGCGTTTGATCCTCCTTTAGACAGCGCAGCGCACACTTTGCATACTCACCATTTAATATTTTGAACTAACTGGTGGCAGACATCGTGTTGTGTGTCTTAGATGGTAGAGACACAAGTTACTCTCCTACCTGCATTAAGGGTCAGAAGTGTTTGAATTCATGGTGCTTTGTTCTTGTTAATCAATTAATTATAGCTGCAGTAAGCTCCACCATCATATGCACACACACACACACACTCTCCCTCTGTCTCTCTCTCTCTGTCTCTCTGCCTGTCTGTCGCTCCCTCTCTCTCTTAACTGTATATCTTTTCCATCATGTTTTTACTCTCAGTTGATAATGAACAGAGATTTCGTTTTAATTTTTGCTGTCAGTACTTCTTAAATTTACATTCTCGTCACAAATTAGTCACGGAATAAAGGATCGTCAACGAAAAGTTTTTGTTAAGTTTTAGTTGACAAAATTAACACTGCTTCTTCCTGTATTCCAGTACTCAAAAGACCAAGATTCCTTGCGAATAGAACATGCACAGAACACAAATTAATGTTCCTTTCGACGGGGATATCCCAATAGGCGTATACATGACCAAATATTCGGGTTAGAAAAGGAGTAACCCAGGGGTCATATTCGGGTTTTCAAAAACCAGAATGGTCCCAACTTCGCTGCCTGGTCTGTCTGCTCACCTGGTCCCTACTTCGCCTGTCTGGTCTGTCTGCTCACCTGGTCCCTACTTCGCTGCCTGGTCTGTCTGCTCACCTGGTCCCAACTTCGCCTGTCTGGTCTGTCTGCTCACCTGGTCCCTACTTCGCTGCCTGGTCTGTCTGCTCACCTGGTCCCAACTTTGCCTGTCTGGTCTGTCTGCTCACCTGGTCCCAACTTTGCCTGTCTGGTCTGTCTGCTCACCTGGTCCCAACTTCGCCTGCCTGGCCTGTCTGCTTGCCTGGTCCCAACTTCTCTGTCTGGTCCCCACTACACCGTGGCTCATCCCTCATCTGCTCATCTGTCTGGTCAGTCTGCACCCTCTGTCCCTCAGTTCGGCTCTACCATTCCTCGAGGCTGGACCCCAGAGACTTTGTGTGGGCTCTGAGCCCAAAAACAGACTGTACCTGTGCATTGTTGTCTGCCTAGTTCCTGTTTAGGCTCTGCAATAATAAAGGTCATTACGAACATTTCCTGTTGTATTGTGTACTGCATTTGGGTAGTCTGTGTCTGCTATGGATCCTGCACAGTGATGTGTTCCCCTGGAGCCGACAGTGCAGCAGAGAGGCTGCAGTCAGGAGACTGTGTAATGCTTTCAAATTCATGAATTCAATTATTATTGAAGTTTGAAATAAAAAGGCTGTTAACCATTTTATTTCCAAATGTAATCTGACAAAAACATTCTTGCATTCATGTTAACCTCCAAACTAGATTGATTCTTAAGATTTAGGGAGGATGGCTGAGTGTGAACAGCTGCAGATGGAAATAATACACCTGGAAAAACCCTGACTGAAAAGCTTAAAATACTGATGCATCAAGATGTATTGGGAATCATTTTATCATTGAATCATAGCCCTCTGAATTGGAATCAAAATGAATTGTGAGGTGCAAAGAGATTCCCACCACTGGGTACAATGCACCCTTGGCATCCATGAACACAATAAAAAAACGAAGGAGAAAGTCAGTACCACATCATATGATATGAAAAACTGGGAAGCAGAACTCTACCAGAGCCTTTGTTGAGATTATATTGAATGTGAAACAGAATTTTAACTATTATTTGTTTACAAAATGGAAGCCAGCTGACCTGAGACTTGTAAGTGTACAGTGTAGACTCCCCAGTCCAGCAGAAAGGAGCTTCACTCCTGAATCCTGCAGGTTGTTGTTACTGAGATCCAGGTCTCTCAGACTAGAGGACTGAGAGCTGAGAACTGAGGACAGAGCTTCACAACTTCTCTCTGAGAGGTTACAGTCACTCAGCCTGTGGAAGAATCAGTGATGAACACAAGCTTAACAGAGATTGTCTCTTCTCTATAACAAACAATGTTGATAAATTAATGTATCTAGTGATCTATGAACTTACAGAGCTTTGTTGGAGGCTTTGACCACTGGCAGCAGCCTCAGAAGAGCCTCCTCTGAAGCAGAGTATTTCTTCAGGTCAAACACGTCCAGATCTTTTTCTGATGACAGTAAGATGAAGACCAGAGCTGACCACTGAGCAGGAGACAGTCTATCTGGGGAGAGACTTCCTGAACTCAGGTACTGTTGGATCTCCTCCACTAGAGAACGATCATTCAGTTCATTCAGACAGTGGAACAGATTGATGCTTCTCTCTGGAGACAGATTCTCACTGATCTTCTTTTTGATGTACTCAACTGTTACCTGGTGGGTATCTGATCCACTTCCTGTTGGTTTCAGTAGACCTCGTAGGAGAGTCTGATTGGTCTGCAGTGAAAGACCCAGGAGGAAGCGAAGGAATAAGTCCAGGTGTCCATTTGGACTTTTCATGGCTGTGTCCACAGCACTTTGGTGGAGGTGTCTCAATTTAGATTTATCTGTTAATTGTTCAAACTGCAGGGAGTTTAATACTTTAGCCCACCGGGATGTTGTTTGTTTTTCTGACATCAGATTGACTCCAGAGTTGATGAATGTCAGATGGACATGAAGAGCAGCCAGAAACTCCTGAACACTCAGATGGACGAAGCAGAACACCTTGTCCTGGTACAGTCCACTCTCCTCTTTAAAGATCTCTGTGAACACTCCTGAGTACACTGAGGCTGCTCTGATATCGATGCCACACTCTGTCAGGTCTGATTCATAGAAGATCAGGTTTCCTTTCTGCAGCTGCTCAAAAGCCAGTTTTCCCAGAGACTCAATCATCTCCCTGCTCTCTGGACTCCAGTGTGGATCTCTCTCGCATTTTCCATGATATTTGACATTCTTCAGTTTCAACTGAACCACCAGGAAGTGGATGTACATCTCAGTCAGGGTCTTGGGCAGCTCTCCTCCCTCTCTGGTCTTCAACACACCCTTCAGAACTGTAGCAGTGATCCAGCAGAAGACTGGGATGTGACACATGATGTGGAGGCTTCGTGACGTCTTGATGTGGGAGATGATTCTGCTGGCCTGCTCCTCATCTCTGAATCTCTTCCTGAAGTACTCCTCCTTCTGTTCATCAGTGAACCCTCTGACCTCTGTCACCATGTCAACACACTCAGGAGGAATCTGATTGGCTGCTGCAGGTCGTGTGGTTATCCAGAGGCGAGCAGAGGGAAGCAGTTTCCCCCTGATGAGGTTTGTCAGCAGCACATCCACTGAGGTGGACTCTGTAACATCAGT
>JAJHUR010118105.1:0-121943 GCA_027495735.1 Lutjanus campechanus | reverse complement strand
AAGAGACAGTGTGTGTGTGTGTGTGTGTGTGTGTGTGTGTGCGTGATCATCATTTAGGGTTTTTTTTTGTGTCTCCCTGCTTGTATCCACACTATCTGATTCCTCGAGGAGCAGCACCGACTACCCAGGTGGTCCCGAGGAGGAGAGTCGGTGTGTTCAAGCAGCGAGCAGGTAACCTAAACCTTCACACCCCCTGCCTGCAGCTGCCTGATCTCCTCCCTCAGGAACCAGGGCTTCTTTTACATGCTCTGTTCTGCTTTGTTCCCCACCCTGCAGAACATTAGCACTACAATGACCTCACAGAGAAACTCGAGTCCATAAAAACCTAATGGAGTAGGATGAAGGAGGCAGGGTAGCTAGGATGCAAAATTTTGTCAGGTTTATATTCCGTAAAATTCTTGAAAAATGGGTCCTCATAGCGCTCTGTTGGACCTTGCGGTGGGTTTTTAAGTAGCGACTGTGGTTTTTGCGCTTTTTTTTTTTTTTTAAGTATCCCCCTATCAGTGGTGAGGCAGAGGGAGAGGAGGGGACAGCCGTGGCGTGTAATAATGGCCTGTCATTTTTCATCAACATTCCCGACAATGCATGACCCAGACTGGAGCCAGAACACACACTTAGGGAGCTGACACACTGCACAGAAATACATCACTTGGGTCAGAGGGTCGACCAGCATCATGATTACTGGGACCAGGAGAGCATGCATGTGTGTGTGTGTGTGTGTGTGTAGAGTGGGGGGTATGGTCCTCAACAGGGGCTTCCTCTGTAGTTTATAGGAAAAAGAAGGCAGAGAGAGGATGCAGGGTTTCCCCTATTCATCTCCATCTCTGCATGTTCTTCTTTTGCTTTTATTCGTACCATCAGGATCTATTTCTTGAGAGAAAGTCAAGCACACGAGCCATTGAGCCGAGGGCCCTCTGGGAGAGGATGGCTGCGCCACACAGACCCCCACACCCCGAAACCCACTCTTAGCCCCCTTCTCAAATTAGATCCCAGGTCTAATCAGAGACAGCTTGGCGTTGTGGGTGGAAACTAGCCACAAACCTCATCTTCAAACGACTGTTGGTTGCTGTGAGAGGCCCCCCTGTTCTGTTGACTGGGCAGGATGGAGCACTGTATGAGGCGTTCTCAATCCTCTTGACCACACAATGGAAAATGGAAGAGAGACCACACAACAATGAGTGATTTCCAACACAGCGGCTGACCTAAACCCGGTTTTCAAAGTGAAAACCTACTGGAATAACACCCCCCGAACAGAACAATATTCAGTGTCATACAGTGTAATATCTTTCTTTCTCTGGATAACAGGTCAGCACATCAAACACCAAGTTAGCAAAAAAGGTTGAGTCAGGTTTGACAGAGGTAGGTATAGGTTTGAGGTAGGCAGGTAGATAGATAAAGTCAACGAGGAACAGGACTAAAAGACTACGGCCTGCGTAAGCCCCTCTTGCAAACAGCAACTGTCCAATCATAGAACAGCAATCGTAAGGCCTGTCAAGCTTTTGCATTTCTCTACATGTGGAAGTGGTGTGCTTAGGGCTCTAAGAAGAGTGATACTGTATGAGTTTAAACAGTGTTATAAATGGTTTTGTAATCCTCCAAAAACATGAAACGTGAAAAAAAAAGTGCTGTAAGTGTTAGCATGTCTAGCTAACTAACGTTAGCTAACATTCGCTGCAGTAACATTACCTTTGGCCGAACTTGTTAGATACCTCAGCATCTGCATTTGATGCGGGGGGCTAAAAGAGGAGGATGAGGGCTGGTGCAGAATCAAGGTGGGCTGACAATGATGCATCTCTCTGGCTTGCTCTCTTAGGTCTAGCCAGGTTAGCTTAGTTCTTATCTTGGCTTTCTTTCTCAGGCAGTCGTGGTCCGTGGTCTGGCTTGACTGTGTCAAGATCCGCTGCACTAACTGAGTCCCTGCACTTCCTTTTCAAATGTTAATGAGAGTATTTCTGGCTTCTTACACATATATGTGTCATATTTAACTGTCTAATCAATATTTTTTAACATAGGGGGAATCGTTCTTCTAGGATTGGGATGGGACAGGATATTTTTTAAACTCTGAGATGGGATTGGCACAAGAGAAATTATTTTTGGTTATTAGAGGGCAGCCCCAGACGTCAGCTTTCTAGGTATTCAGTCATAAACCAAAGTATTAGATGAAATGTCAAGGGATCACCAAAGTAATTATGAGTTATCATCTGTAAATGAAGAATGTCTGTACCAAATTAAATTGAAAGCCATCCAGTAGCTGCTGAGATTCTTCAGTCTGGACAAAAGTGGTAGAGTAATCGAGCAACTGACTGACATGGCCATCCCTGCAGCCACACCACTAGCACGGCTAAAACTCACTTGGTTTCCTCTTGGTTGTGACATTATTTTAGGTACAGAATTAAATTGAGCCATTAGGAAACAAAACAAGCATGTCTTGACATGCTCATTAAAAACTACAAATATAGTAGCAGCTATTTGACCTTGGAAGACTCAGCAGTTGCTGAGGTCAGCACTAAATTAGACAGCAATCAGCCAACGATGAGCCCTCCTAACCCACTGGGATAAAAAGCAGAAAAAGAAAGCAGTAGTGGATTCCTGGCCAACCTCTCCTTTGGCAGGCCCTCGTGATTATCACTTTGTGTGGAAGCATTCATTTTGCTCTCAATTGTACGACAGAAAAAAAAGTCAGTTCCCCTTATTACACTGGTAATGATAGATTGCTCTGGCTGGGAGTACATGTCCGGCCAGCCGGCCTGCTGCTTTGCTACCTACACCACTGATGCCAGAGCAAATGGCTCCTTATTTAAATCTTGTCAAGGGTAAAATTGGGGCCGTAGCTAGTCATTACAAAGTGGCACATAAAGTCTAATTTGGGTCATGCTGTGGTGGCCTAAAAGCAGTGGGAGTACAGTTTTTACTACTCCCTATGTGTCTTTGTGAAAATGAAACAAATGTGCCTATTTCTGTCAGTGACAAATGGAAATTTGTAATGGCAAGCACTCTCACCCTTAGGATGTTTTTCTATTCTCCAACCAATAAACATTAAGAAACAGAGAACTCCCACCAGTCGGATGACTCCTGGTGGATGTGGATATTTTCATAACAACAAATGAATTCTGTGAACAATGGCTTAATGTAGACATGACACTAAAATTCAATAGAAAGTAGCATCTGCTGTGGAATGGAAGTGTTAAAAGTCACCTTAACCAAAAAGAATATAAATGTTACCATCTAAATTCTTTTTTCATTAATAAAGACCATCTATAGCAATCTCTCCATCTCCCTAGTGAAGTTATTAATGTTGAGTGCTCATTACAGCTGTTCAAACACTGGATGGCGGCCAAATGACCCACGCTCTAGGAAAACACGGTGATCTACTCTGGCAGCATGTGCTAAAGTAATGTGAAAGCGAGCATAATAACGTTTGTCATAACTCATAGGACACCGAGGACCTGCCGAGAGAGGCCTTCAAACCCAAACACCGTATGTATGAATGTTTGTGTGTATGACACAAACCAAAACAGGCAGCTGTTCACACCAGGCCAGCAAAGAGAGGAGCGGGTCCAGTGACTGAGGCCCTCCTCAAAGTGCGCGTTTCATCTGTTGAGGAGGTCCAGAGATCAGAGGGACGGAGAGGGGTAGGCACGGAGGGGAAAGTCTCTTATGGGGCCGATGTCAGGGGCCAAAAATAGCGGAGAACGCCTCATTCTCGGTCTCTCTCCGTCTGTGACTCATCTGGAGTGCGGTAATTAGCGAGAGACGGTTCGCCACCATCGTGGCTGGAACCACACAGTGCACGGTGGTGACAAGGCCCAAAACAAACGCTCCTTAAAGAGGGACAGAGTGGCAGGGGAGGGGGGTTAAGAAGGGGAGAATGGGAGAGTGGGAGCGTGAGGATATGTCACACTTGGAACCGATTGGTATTACCAAATCCTTCCAAGGGCCAGGAGGAAGCAAGAAGGAGGGAGGAGGAAACCAGAACGACAAGAGGTGAGACAGAGAAAAAGTGGAGACGAACAAGAGCTGTCTCATCATCCCTTCCTCATTTTTTCCCCTGGATTTTCCATTTGCACCCAGGAATGGGTACCATTCTCATTCGAACTGATATGGTGCCAGTACCTGGAGTTCATTACCCATTGGTACCTTTTTTGGTACTTTACTCTCTCTGTAATGACAAAAATCTAATCTCAGTTGTAAAAAATAAGTCCAAACTTACCTTCCTCACCCCTCCCAAACCCGTGCCTAAAATCTGCAGTCTATCAGTCTTCCTGTTGTGTTGTTGTCATTACCACCGCAGTGCTTGGAATCTGTGATATTTCCCTGTTCATGTTATGCAATGCACAAATAGTGGTTTATACAAAAGTTTTGGACACAATTATGAATCTCATATACTATTGTGGTATACAAAATTGCTAACCTGACACGCCAAATGGTTTGTTATACAGAACCATCATAGAAACTGTTTGGAAAAGTGCGAGCACTTTCAATAAAACCTCTGGCAGGTGATTGAATGAACCATCTGTCATGTCTAACGTGGGCTAACTTCCACCTATCAGATCAACTCACTGAACTGAAGCTAAAGTCGTCTGGAAAAGGAGCGAAAACTTTCCCATTGATAAAGCCTTCAGTACCGTTCTTTGCTCCTCTTTCAATGAAGAAATACTCTCCAGCTCTGATATAATTGATGCTATCCACAGTATGAAGCCTCTTCAGGAGCCACCATTGTTTGTTTGAGACAAGTCATTTCTATGGACACTTCTCGCTGTTGGTGCACCTGAATCCACTCCCGTAGCTGCCAGTAGTTCCTCTGAGGATGCTGATTGACTTGCACCACCTCTGGTGCAGACACAAACACGTAGCTTGGAGCCTGGCTAGATGGATTCTCGCAACATCACGTGATCGCATGATCTTGCGATCCAGCTGCCTCACAAGGTAACAAAATTGCATGTTGGTAAGGAATTTCAGAGGAGTGTCCTGTAAAAATGCTAAGCCAACAACGTCTCGCTCAAAGGTTTGTTGTTACATGAAAAAGTTACACTTTTTAGGTGCTACCTGCAACCTGCTGTTCACGCTTCACCTTTTAGATGTAGTATTTGTATTTGGTGAGACGTGTGACCCTCGCCGTCTTTATATTTTGCATTTTAAATATTGCAGCGAGTATTGCTATGTCAAGTTTTTAACTTGTGACCACTTTCAGCATGCCATTGCCCCGACTCACTGTGACTTGAATGAGCTGCAGGGATGACATCTCTGTCTTTCTCTCTTTGGTTCTGTTTCTCTCTATACTCTCTCCAATGTACAGTTCCTACTCCTACTCTCTTAGAAATATATGGATGAAAAATGCTTGCCATTCACTAAAATGGACACTTCTAAAATTATGCTTAGTGTATTTATTAACATTTTTATGCTTTTGTTTTTGATTTATATTTTTCCAATAGATTTGGATTTAGATTTGGCTCAAAATTAAATATATATATATATAACAGGTGCATTTTAAATGATGACTGTGATAATGATGATGATGAATAAAAACTGCACTAAATACGACAAGAGAGAGCCTGGACTGTATCGATGTAATTCAGTCGGTACCCCTGACATAAATAAAAATGAACAATAGCTCTCCAAAAGTGAAGCCAGAACATCTCGATCGCCCACTGGTGGTAGGCTGTAGTATACGTTATAAATCACTGCTTCCCCAATGTTAAAGACCCCCACCAGTGAAAATCATGTTTTAAACCTTGTTAACATGCCCATGTGGTGTTTTTCATGTGTTACAGGACATATCAGGAACAAAATAAGCAGTACACACCATGTCTGAGCATTTCTTGCTTTGAAAATGCAGTGAGCAAGGGCAGTCTGAAAAAAATGATTCAGTCAGGCTGGGTATATGACATCATAAACCTAAGGAACCAATCCTGTTAATTGAGGGGGTGGCGCTACACATATCATTAGCGACGATGCCCAGCCCACAGGTTGCAGAACATTTTATATTGTTTAAAACATAACAGGAGGTGGACTTGGCCATGGGCCATCCTAAAACATCAAAATACATGTCAAAAAAAATTTTTCTGATCAGGTTGACTTTAATGAGTTATTTGATGCTGTTGTGATTGAGTCAGTTGAGGCCAACTGTATGTGCAGGAACACAAAAGCGTGGCTCCAACGCTGGTCACCACTGAACAGACAAATGACGCCCCCAGTGCAAGATGGCAGCGCTCATATCCAGGATATTTTGACTGCATTTTTGTGCAGTGGGAGGAAATTAAGACTCAATGTCCATCTTTAGTTATGTCAATAGTCGATACCCTTAAAAGAAGTTCAGTAATGAACTCTACTTATTGCTGCAGAGTTGAAAGCTACCTTTGCTGCAGTTTCTCTCCATGACACGCACTGATGGAGGTCTGCTCAGCAGCTAACCCAGGAGCGATACCAGGAGAAATCCCCAGTTGACTATAATGGGCTCAACAGGCCTCTGGACATTAAATTACATTGCATGCACATCAATTAATTCACCTCCATTTTCTAAGCAAACAAAATGGTCCATTCACATATCATCGCAGACCCCACTGAGCAAATAAATGCCTTCATCATCTCCGTATGTTTTGGGTCAATGTTTTCTTTGCATTTTGAGTCATATTGATTTATGTCTGGACCTGGTAGCGTGAGTGTGTGTGTGAGTGAGAAGGAGAGTTATAGAAAAATAGAGAGATACAGCAAGAAGAGAGACAGACAGAGACAAGGTATGTGTGTGTCTACGTGTACATTTGTGCGTCAACCGTAGACCTATGAGATGCTACTGGAAATAAGCCATTAAACCTGACATAGCTCGCCATATAAAAACCACATAATATGTTTTGTGGGAGGGATTGTTGGGGATCAAAGACAGAGCAGCAGATATGAGTTTCTGTTCCTGGCTAGTCAAGGAGGGGGGTTGTCATACCAGACATGGTGAGCACATACATTTCCTTGGGCCTTGGGCGTGTGCTGAGGTTCTGCTGGGTGGACTCATTACTCACTGTGAGCCCTGAGCCTGGGGTTGACGGAGGAGCCTGTGTCACACCCACTACGCACTGACCGTTGTGTAATCCCTCCTGGGGTTGTGGAATGAGCTTGTAATGATGACTGGTTTGATATCGTTTCACCCTCTGACACACATGCAGAGACACTCAGGAGGCATCCATGCAAACACAGACTAAAACCTGCTGTGATGTAAGTGATACGGCCCAGCAAGAGCTTCTGTCCATAGCAGGAGGCATTTGGCAGAGGTTTCCATGCACAAACAAATCTTAAAAGCATTTAAAACTGTGAAATTTTGCAGCAAATTGAATTAATTCCAAAGGCATGCAGTAGGGCTGACCTGAATGCTTTGCAGTTTCTACTGTTGCTATTGCTATCAACATACAAATCAGTTTTCAAATGTTTGAATGCTTTGGTGTTGTTTAATGTTGTTGTTTGTTTTTTGAAAGAGAGGAAGAACATGTTATGTTTGCTACACTGAAAAAGAGTCAAAACACTGATAAAGAGCAAGACATGGAGCTTTTAAGTAGTCTCAAAACCTGCACACATGAAAACCAGGCGTGCATGTGATACAAGCACACAACAAAGCATCCTCCTTCTCAAGGGAGCGTTTCTGATTTCTGCTCCATATGCACAAATGCGCAAGCTTGACCCTCCATACGCGCTGTGACTGGTGTCTCCTGTCCTCATCTCTCATTAGAATAAAAATGACAATTATAGCAAAATATATAAGTATATAAGTTTCAGAAGTTGTGATAACTTGTGTTGTTCCCCTCAACAATGCTTTTAATATTCACGGGTAATTCTTACTGAAGCATCAAAGCCCCCAGAATGGTACAATATATGGGACCGCCCTAGATCGCAGTTATCAGCGGACATGTCGCAGGGGGCGAAGTAAATTAAACTTTGCAACTTGCAAATTTTATCCATTTATCAATAGCAAGCAGACTTGACAGTCCTGACTTTGTGGGAACAAAGATCTCTGTGGTCTGTTCTCTAGATCTTTTTAGACTCTTTTTTAGCTCATTGTCTGGGATTTAAATTCTGCATCTCTGCTTTCACCAGCCCTGTTTCCAGCAAACAACCTCTGATAAACCAACTTTATACTTCCTTCCCACCACTACAAGGCAGACAAGCAAAAGTAGAAATCTAGCTGGTGAAGAACATCGAAACATCTAGTACCTAAAGAGCCAGATATATTTCACAGGAGTTTGTAGAGACTAAAACAGAGCTGAAAGGAGACTGAATAATGGGCTTACATTCATCAGTTGGCCAGAACCATGACTGGAAAATATAGTTAATGTTGCTCTGTGTAAAAAGGCAATTGTTTGCTAACATATTCACAAAAATACTATACTGTTTTTACAGTGTTCCTCAGTGTTTCCCTTTATTTAGACTCAGTTTTGTATATAAATGAGCAAAACAGTTCAAACCTGCACCAGACTGCAAATAAACATTTCCTCCCACTGTACAAAAATTAAAGTCAAAATATTCCAAATATGAGTGCCGCCATGAGTGTTGCACTGGTGACATATTTACCGTTTTTAAATTTAAAAATGCCCCAGACTCATAAGCCAATATGCACAAAAGCCAACTTGCATTTTGTGCTGTGAAATATGAATAATTATGAAGAAAAGGTTGTTTGTTTCATGAAAAAACAGAATAAAATTGGCACTATTTATTCATTTAATAATCTTAAATGCTTACACTTAAAGATGATCAGGTTACCGAGACAGATTCTTCACAACCTGTGTGCCGTGCTGGATCCTCAACTTAGATCAGAGTCAAAATCATCATTTGACAGTACTCACTGCTGTCGCCGTACCTCCAGAGACAGTTTCGTTTGGTGATACATCTGACATGTCCAGATCAGATGAGGCCCAATATTTGAAAAAAAAAATGTGACACATACTTTGATGTTTTAGTTTGGCCCTTGTCCCATCTGCTAACATGGAGGGAGCAGGGTTTATGACCTATACTGCAGCCAGCCACCAGGGGTCAATTAAGATGTTTTGGTTTCACTTTTGGGGAGCCAAAAGTCATCCATCTTCATCATATTTCAAATCCAGCTTAATTTATTTGGAATCCTTCACATTACATTATTAGTATCACTGAACATAGATAAATCTTTGACTTGCACTGAACAACATTCATTGAATACGCCCTTTTCACAACACATATTTTGACTTGTCATAGTCAGACAGGCACAGGTGTTACTAATAACATTAACAATGGTTCTGTTCTTTTGAGCCAGCATGTGCAATAGCAGGACCGTGACACTGAAGCAGCACAAAGGAATGCAGCCATCATTAATTTGATTATTTACATCTTTTTCTAATGTGACTTTTGAATGTCAAAATGTCTTATAAAAATAAATTCCACTTGTAAAATGCTGTCTTCTATCTTTAAAACATGCAGGGAGATTCTTATTTTGAAAAAGCAAGCTGAACCAAGCGGTTTTAAAATGGGGAGTGGTATAGCTCCCTGACCTGTTCACAGTCTGGCAGCATAATTAGGCTCACCCCCGTGATTTTGTCTCTTTATCAAGAATGTTCACAAATCCCTCTGAATGACATCATCTTGTTCTGGGGAGTTGTAGCCAAACAGACAGAGAGCGAAGCAGCACCGAGCGTAGCATCCAGATCCAAGCCCTCAGCAGTCACTCTCTTGAGCCAGCAGACCTGGACACCAGCAGAGAAAAATATGCCAAATACCTCCCCCCCAAAAACACCACCCCACCCCAACCTTGCCCCCCCTCCCTATTATTTCTGCCCCTCTCCCTGTTCTTGAAAGCTTGGTTACATCATCCTCAGTGTCCACATTTCAATAATGCCTCTGAATCTCCCACTGGCTACAAGTCTCAGGGGGGCGGGGATGGAGAAAGAAAAATAGCAGAATGCGTGATAAAGAATAACAACAAGCATACAGGAATGACTGGAAGACAGGAGTTTAAAACATTTGGAACATCCCAGTCGGATGTAGCTTTCTGTCCGTCCTCTTCTTCCCTCGTAATCCCTCCAAGTAGATGTGTAGTGGTAAGCGTTTGTATTGACTCAGGCCGGTCAGCCGAGCTCTCTTTTCAAACCCCCCACACCCACCCTCCCCACCATTCAGCCAGTGGGGGGGGGGCTCTGAGCTCCATGCAGGCCCAGCCATAGCAGACATTTTTGTGGTGAAATCATTAAACCCACGTGCAGCTCTCTCTCTGTGGTCACTGGGGGTCGTGCTCCTCTGCCTTTAGCTGAATAAATCATAAAGTTTGCCGGGGGACCACACAAGAAGCCAGCCCAGTGCAGCCAGCCCATCCAGTCTACGCAGCCAGCGCAAAACACATGCACACGCACAGCCCCAGACCTTGTTATTTTTCAGAAAAACACCAGCAGTGAGACAGAGACAGAGGAAGCGAGACAGAGGGAGGCGAGGAGGCAAAACTGCAAAGGCACAAAAAACAAGAGGGAGAACACTGCATAGAAAATCATGTCAAAGAGATGATATAATGTATAAAATTAACAGGGAATTAAAAGATCTGCGTTTTCTAAAACAGAAAAGACAGAGGTGGAAATAAACAGAAACAGTGAGGGAAAAACTGAAGCTACAGCACAAAAAACACTGAAGAATCTGAGAAAGATGTCAACAACATTTGCTAGTAACATCAGTTGGGACGAAACTGAAAAAAACACAACATTTTTGTGAGCGGGCTCAGGAGCATCATAAAGGAGAGAGATCCTCTCTCCCTCTCTGTCTCTGTCTGGATGACCTCGCCAGACTGATCCTTCAGACAAGACCTGACTACTAGAGGAGGAAGCACTGTCCTGTCTGAGGATCACATACTGTCTGGGGAACACTTAAACAGAGCCGGCTGAGAATGCGTGCGTGTGTGTGTGTATTCCTGGGTGTGTATGTGTCAGTGTCCATATTTGCGAGAAGCACAGATTAATACCATAATTTACTAGAACAGATCACTAAAACTGTCACTGTTTACACAGTTTTAGAGGGAAAAGCTCCTGTTTGTGGACACTTCAGAGTCACATTTCCATGTTAATTTGTACAGCAGAAGAACAGCGCAGGATGTCTTTGCTCCAGTGGTGGAAGAAGAAGTATTAAGATCTTTTACATAAATGTGTATTCAAGAATTTTAGTTTAAACATTCAAAAATGAACTAAAATTGTCAACATAATATGAAGAAATAACAATTTTGATATTATGTCAACGACGTATGCATTGTATTGTATTGTGTGCTCAGGTGTGGCTCAGGAGGTAGAGTGAGTTTTCCACTGTTTCAAAGATTTGCGGTTCGATGTCTGTCTCTTCCAGTCTGCATGTCGATACTGAACCCCAAATTGTCCTCGATGACTGTTCCATCAATGTGTGAGCGAACTTAGCTGTAAAAGTGCTTTGAGTTGTCAATAGATAAAAACATAAATGCCATTCCATTTGCAGAGATATCTACAGATGTTAGCATGCTAACAGTCATCTTTGGCTATCCCCAAGTCTCTTGCTTTTACCATACCAAGACTAGCTTAATTGCTGGTTCATCTCCTCGTAAAACACACTTCATTCAAACTCACAGACACAAAATAAAACTCACCAAAACATCTCAGTTTGCCTTTCCACTGTTTCAACAATCTCCGACTCTAGTTTGGTTGACATTAACCCTTAATTCACAGAATCAGCTGTGAAAATATTCTGGCTCTGCATGCTGTTTTTCCCCACTGCTGACGACCAACCTCGCTCTCACTCCTCTTCTGCCTGCCATGTCTTCATCGTCCCTGGAGTCCAAGTCCTGGTCAGAGTGACTCTAAATCGTTTTGTATTCCCCGGGAGGCTTCTGAGCCTGGTTCTGTTGGGTGCTTGTCCGGCTCGGGTTCTGTTTCCCGTTCAAACCACACTCCACACTAGCATTGCTGCCCACCCTGGGCCAGAAAACCTCTTCCTCCCAGCAGTCCAAAGCTCCTGTGCAGAGGTGTAAACAAAAGCATCAGAGTTAGCAGTGGTTTGCAGTTACTCTTGTGATAATGCTTACCTTGCAAAGCAGCTGAATTTGCGAGATCATGCTAGAATCCATCTAGCTAGGCTCCAAGCTTTCCATGTCCACACCAGAGGTGGTGCGAGCCAATCAGCGTCCTTAGAGGGACCACTCGCAGCTTACGGGCATCAGGTATGCCAACAGCAAGAAGTGTCCATGGAATCGACTCAAACAAAGAATGGTGTCTCCTGAAGAGGTTAGCGTAGATACTGTGATAGCATCAGTTATATCAGAAGTTGAGAGTATTTCTTCATTGAAAGAAGAGCAAAGGACGACACCGAAGGCTTTCATCAATGGAAAAGATGTTTCTCTTCTGGCCGGCTTTGGCGTCAGTTTGGTGAGTTGATCTGGTGGAAGTTAGCTCGTGCTAGACATGACAGATGGTTCATCCAATCACCTGTCATGGATTTTCTTGAAAGTGCCTGCCCTTTTCCAAACAGTTTCTATGGACAGCTTCCCGGATGGTTCTCCGTAACAAACCATCTGGTTTTTCAGGTTAGTAATATGCTCCCTCCTATTTGTTTGTTTGTTCCAGTATGAATTTGACATTTTGCACCACATTTTGCATTAATGAATGTTTTTTTTTATATAACAATGTACTGACTGGGTTTTCTGTGAAAGGGGTCCCTCAAACTGACAGACCCACAGATAGATCTGCTATTTCCCCAGCATCAAACAGCAGAAAAACAAAGTTAGCGACTAACTGGTAAACATAGCGGAAAATGTAGCAGCTAAATAGCCACATATTCCCTCAGAAGATCAAAACTAAGCTAAAAGGAGAGACTTAAATTCATCTGGTGGCCAGAAACATGATCCCAAATGAATGTGAATGTTGTGCTGTGTCTAAATAGGCAAATGTTTGCTGACATGTTTGTCATGGTTGTGTTTTTGTTGGTCATTTTCTGTTTTATTTTGTAGTATTGGTTTTCCTGTGTGTGTCTTTGTTGTTTTTACTTCCTGTCTTTGTCCTTTTCCCGCCCTTTGTTGATTTCTGATTTGGTTCACCTGTTGTTGTCTACCCACATGTGTTTGATTACCTCCCTGTGTATTTAGTCCCTGTGTGTCTCTTTGTCTTTGTCGGTTCATCGTGTTGTGTTGGTGTATATTGCTTCCCGTGTCTTCCAGTGTGTTCTCCAGTGTTTTTTGTTTTTCTCCCTTTTTGGATTTTCGTGTTTCTCCTGTGCCTGTTGGATTTATTTCTCCCCCTTTTGTGTTTTTGGGTTTTTTTGAATTTTACCCGGCTTCGTTTTTCATTTGGATCCCTTCATTGAAGTAAGCCTGCGTTTGTACCCTTTGTTTTGTTTTGTTATGATTAAATCTTCGTTGAACTCTGCACCAGTGCCTGAGTCTGCATTTTTGGGTCCACCTCCAGTGTTACTTCCATTGACTTTACACCCCGACCGTGACAATGTTAACTGTAAGAGTTTAGTAAGGTTTGTACAGCTGTTATACATTTAATTGAAAGAAGTCAAATTCAAATGTAAAAACCCTTAATTACATGTTAAAAGGATAGTTCACCCAAAAATTAAAAGCACATATTTTTTCTTTCTCACCTGTAATGCTATTTATCATCTAGATTGTTTTGGTGTGAGTTGCTGAGTTTTGGAGATATCGGTCATAGAGATGTCTGCCTTCTCCCCAGTATAATGGGAGTAAATGTCACTTGGCTTGTGGTGTTTAAAGCACCAATCCAAATCCTTTGAAAAATTCAACACCAGTGTCTCTTTCTGGAAATCATGGCCTAGTTACTCAAGATAATCTACAGACATTGTTATTAGTAGTTCCATGTAGAAACAACTTTCTTTCTGCAGTAGAATCTACAAGAACTACTTTCAATCTGCAAGAAAGTAGTCCCTGCATGAAACTGCTCACAACAAGGTCTGTGAATTATCTTGAGAAACAGGGCCATGATATCTGGAACAAGACAATGGTTTTGAATTTTTGAAATGCATTTCTTGGTGATTTGAGCATCACAAGCCAAGTGATATTGAGTTCCATTATACTGAAGAGAAGGCAGACATCTCTACAGCTGATATCCAAAACTTGACCACTCACACCAAAACAATCTAGATGGATGAACAGCAATACAGGCAAGCGGGAAAATATGTATTTTTGATTTTGGGTTGAACTGTCCCTTTAAAGTCAGGTAAAGTAGTACTCAAAATATCAAAGGTCAAAGTACTCGGTAGCCCATTGACCTTGTAAGTGGCATTATAATGCTGTAGTCAGCCATAAGAGAGCAAATTTGATCTGCTTTATAAAATTTGGCTTGTTTGAACAATGGTGGTTACAGGTTTTTGTTTGTTATTTCTTAATGTGCAATCTCACAGGTAACTACAGCCGTCAAATAAAATAAAATAGTGGAGTTAAACGTGAAATATAAAGGAGCATAAAACGTAAGCACAAGGATGAAATACCTCATGACCTGAGTATAGTATTTGAGTCACTGTACAGTAGGGACAACCATGGCTTCACTCAAAATGCAGAGAAGAGTTATTACATATGTGAACTGTGCATTTACACCATTTGACTGTCACTAAACCCATTCCCACATAAGTCTTTCTCAAACCTTTTCAGCAAACCTGTTTTGATGTTTTCTACCGACTTTCTCCAACTTAAATTCAACACCAAACCACTGGCATGTAATTCTGTTTTTTAACACCCTGCTGTCCTCCTCTGTTGTCTGCTCTTTCTTCACCTCCATCAAGCCTCTGTCACCTGACTAAAAGGTGGGGGTTGTCACGCGTGTCATGGTGAGAAATGTAAGTGGCGGAGCAGCTTGGAGAAAGAGGAGAGGGTGAGGGTGGAGGTTGAAACTCTACCCTCACCGTTAACGGAGGCCATAGCACCTCTCGACCCCAGGCCACACATTTCTGAGTGAACTTTGGCCCTGTGACCACACCAGTGGTGCTGGGTACCTCCTCGAGTCATACACACACACGCACACACACACACACACACACACACACACACACACACACACACACACACACACACACACACACACACACAGTATATCCTCAGACACCCTCTGGCTTGCAGGCAGGCAGCCATTACCTGGAGATTGTATCAGTGTCAGTTTGTGGGGGATTCTTGCTCCCTGGGGTAAAGCACAGAGGGCAGGCGCCTGATCTCTCTGTGAAATGTTAATGTGGAACAAAACAGGCTGAACTCTGAGTGTAGCAATATGTGGAGCCGTTCTCATTGGTTAAGAAACTCTATCCCCTTTAGCATCAATTGGCATGTGACCAAACCCAAAACAAATCAGACAGCTTTGAGTGCTTTGCAGAGATTTTTAAGCACAGAGTGATGGCTCCACAGTTGGATCACTGAGGCATGCTTTACAGTATATCTACAGAGACAAAAATCTTGCATTCTAGCTGCAGTAAGAGTGTTCATTAGCACTGGTATTTCAATTTTGAAGACAGTAAATTGGCCAAGGAATGCAGCTTGTTCCTTATCAAAGTCTAGAAGGCAGGGATCTGGGAATGCCTTGCTTTGTTGAGCGTTTAGTTTATCTGTCCCGTAATTGCACATTGTAAAACTGTCTTTCTGGGCTTCTTGCTATCCCCAGTGGCCAATGTAACCATCTGGCGCTCGCAAAGATCTGAGCAGGAAGTTATGGGAGACGTAAGAGGATAGGAACTCTGATAATGGCTACTTAGCCTCACATGAAGTTGGCTGATTCCTCTGCAATCCCATCATTGTCTGAAGTACCTGTCACTGCGTGTTTGGCAACCACACTGAAGTCGTCAATCTTAAAGCGGAAATAGACAACTTTTTTTGCTTTGGCTCATCATTATGAAGTAAATGTTGATTGCACAGTGTAATGCCTATAGAAAAATGACACCATGCATCTTTAGACCAAGGAAACTAAAAAAGGAATGAAGGGACATTACATCACTATAGAACATGCTTTGCTTTGTTTGGTGCCAGACTTTGGTCCAAATTCTACTGAAGCCTATGGGAGAAGCACACTAAAAACCAACATATGTTGTATGACCTTTGATGAAGAAATGCCGCTAAAAAATAAGCTTCAATAGAACTGACACCAAAGTCTGCAACATAGAATGTTAAATTGTAATGTAATGTAATGTCCCTTCCTTCTTTTTTAGTTTCCAAGGTTTAGACTGGTTCCCTATAAGACAGTGTCTTCATTATAGACTAAATTAAAGAGTTACTGCACACTTAAACATGTTTTTGACCTGTAACTAAATTATACTGCTGTACTGTAATTAAACACATAAATACTGGTGGTAATATAATAAACATTCCAAAATAAATTGATAAAAATCTGCATTTCATAGGTTGAAAATGGCTCAGAACACCAGCCACAGTTTGGAATCATCCTGAACCTTGCAAGGCCAAAGCTGATGGAGTCGACTGTTTGCGACAGCTCTCTGCATGAAATTATTATTAAAAGACAAGGTAAATGCTTTCTAATGAGAGTTGGGCCCATCTCCTCCAGTCCCCGCTCTTGAGTGGGAGTCGGTGAAACCACACCTTTCTGAAATATATGCTGATCTTCATCATTCACAGGAGTTTACTCCTTTTTTTTTTTGCCAACTCTCTACTTTGTGTTTTTCAATTTTGGCACTTTTGTCTGCTGTAGAAGCTCCACCGGACTGCATTCTCCAGAGATGGGGGGACTCGAGTCGATGACTTGACTCGTGTCGGACTCGCGTTGCCATATTTGTGACTTGTGACTTACTTGATCAACATGAACTTAAGACTTGACTTTGACTTGCCTCTCCTGACCTGTGACTTGACTTAGACTTGAGTCATGTGACTTGCCAAGTCATTAAATTCTTGTTAAATTATTAAAAAAATAATCAACAAATAAATTATTAGATGATGAACATTGCTTTATTGTGCGTGAGTGCTCTTGACCTGTAGCATATCAGCAAACCTGGCAACCCCTCTCTACCACGCGACATGCGATGCGCCTGCTGCGGACGGAGTGATCAGATTCGACAGAGAGCATGGCAGAGAGATGGAGCTGATTCATTAACTTATCAGCTTACTTTAAAAAGAAAAGATATTGACTCTGAAAAACAGGATTGGTGAAATACAGACATTTGAAAAAAGTAATTAATTTGATAATGACTTGACTTGTGACTTGACTTGACTTGCTTTACTAAAGCTATGCTTGGACTTGACTTGCTTGATCCTCCTCCGACTTGTGACTTACTTGGGACTTGCATGTATGGGACTTGCCCCCATCTCTGACATTCTCTCCCTTGATGATGATCCCATGACAGACAGGGCTATGGCTATGTACTGACACTACACCCCAGACACACAAACACTGGAGAGCCTCTCAATCCCTCTAAGCTGCTAGCCTTAGCTCGGCTAGCTACAGCAAAAGTACAACACAGAATTTTTTTTAAAAAGGGCCAAAATGTTAAAGCTCCAGTGGACTCTCTCCAGCACTTCTCTGTTTCCAGTGTTTCTCCGCAGACACAGAGAGTCTGACAGCAGCTGCTCATGGTTGGTTCGCTCCGACTACTAGCTGTTGCACTGAATGGGCTGTCTCTTGAGTCAGTGTTGTAGTCATGAAGACACACCCTGCCCCCTCTTCAAAATCATGCAGGGGGTGGAGTTGAGCTCAGACATGGGAATGAATACCTGCTGTGTGATTTTGGGCTGTCCAATACAAAAGATGAGTAACGTGGAAGAAACGTGGTGATATCTTTGGTATTGGTTTCAAAAAGGTGCTCCGAATTTGCTCCATGAGGGAGGTTCGAAGATGCCATTCTCACATTCTGGTGACCAAAGATCCCCAGTCTGACAGTGTCAAAAAGTTAGGATAACTGCTAACTGCTGATACGACCTACATCCTCTAACCAACCAACAGGAAGGTATGTTTATGTATGCTGTTTTAGCATACTTAGCATACTAGAAATACTTAATGTTGCCTGCAAAATTTGCATCCCAAGTTGGTCTCCTTTCCCCAAGCATGGCCAGGTCCACATTCTCCTTTTCCTACTCTTCTTTGGATTTTTCTCCATACACATAAATACCACTATTACAAAGTCTCAGTCTAGCTTAGCTTCATTTTTTTTTTACCAGTGGTACAGATGGATGGCGCACGCTGATGACATTTTCCTGTATATCAAATTGTGTTGATTCAGTAGGTGTGATCTTTGTACAGTCTACATACATCAAACTTGATGTTGTACCCAAGTTTATTAGATCCATGTCGCACAGTGTGGCTTACAATAACCCTACAAGATTGCTGAGATCTAACAGTCTGTAGGAGGCCTGAGGTAAGGGGAGACACATACTGACGGGGAAACAGATTACCACAAAATACCTGTTGTCTTTGCCACAGCAGCACAACAACAATACCACTTGGAAACGCTAGGGGGCTGAAAAGTTGTCTGCTACCACTTTAACAGTGCTTTTTTTGTAGTAAGATACTCAACAAGATGTTAACAAGCTTTCCGTGTTTTTTGCGCCCTGCGTTGGTGTACAGGTGGAGAGCTTGGAGACCACTATGTTACTCGACCTTGTATAAATGGTTCATTGAATCAGAAATTCTGGCATCTCTTTACCTAAGTGCAGGTGGATGGAGCACACAGCCAAGTCTTTGTGCACACTAGCATTGCAATTTCACTACGGGGAGCACCTGCTGTATTCTTGCACAAATATGTCTCTATTATGAGTTTATGTGTCAACTGCATGACATGGTGAAAAAGCCCACATTTTTCAATATTCTCCCTTTATATTGCTGGTATCCTGTCATTTCAGGGCTTGTAAGGTTATCAAGACATGTGTTCTTTGTCTATCTTCATCATCCTCTCACTATAAATCACTCTGTTAACACATATGAGCAGGTGGCTAGCAGCCTCTTACCAACCCAGTCACACAGTCCGATTGTATGGGATGGGAGTGATTACATCCAGCATCCCTGCCTAAGCAGAGATTTTTCAGAGAGCTGGAGACAGACACAGTGATATTAAGACAAGGAGGTCCGAGGAGAGTCACCCCTCTCAGGGTACCCCCTCTGCACAGATCCCTCTTTATGCTCCTGTTTATTATGGTCCCAAGTAATCCATGCCTTGTGCACTACACCAGACCTGCCATATGTCAACATCTTGCTGGTGGTTTGCAGGGTTCCAAACAACAGATAGGGTGCACTGAACCTACCATGTAAACTTTATAAAACACATTCAGCAGAACTATAATTATTTACAAAACCAGAGCATGGGAATATTTTTGGTAGGGGAAGGGGGATTTATTTATTTTTTGACATTACACAAGTTTGTTGCCAATAGCCTTTGTGATAAAAACCTAATCAAGAATGATTTTTTTTTTACAAGAAACTTGGTATTATGCCATTTCAAAGCAGCTGAAATCAAAGGACTAGAGAAGAAAGCTGTATTGTGTACAAGTGTTGAATTTGCTCAGCTTTTCCCAGCATGGCGAACACACAGGTTTGTGTGTGTGTCAACATTTCACCTTCAGTGTTTAGTGCCTTAACGGTCTAATGGAGGGTTCTGCAAAATTTAGTCCACCTTTCCGTAGAGCAGGCGTGGCAAAAAACGGGTGGGGAGCGGAGGGGTTGTTGGTGAGGAGAGTGAGTGAGGGGGGTTATTTTTGTGAGCACCCCTACAATGCTCCACCTGTGCCTCAGCCATACCCCAGAGGACCACCCACTTAGGGAGAGAGAGGGCAGTCGAGAATCCCTATAACCTCTTTGGGTGGGCAATAAGGCCGTGCGCTGAAGTAGAGTGTTTTAGACAACTGAAAGACTCAGGAGGAACGACTCTCAGTGAACACTATCACACCACCAGCGAAGAATAGCAAGTGCTGGTGTGAATTAAAGAGGTGCTACATCAGGGCAGCCTCAGTGTGAGTGTGTGTGTAGAAGTAGTGGTAGTACATACATATCCATATGTGTGTGGTGCAGAGGTGGCAAAAGTACACACATTCTGTACTCAAGAAGTACAGACAGTTGTTAAAAATAAAAATTCAACCTAGTCTGTTTCGTCTTGTTACAGCTTTTTTGAAGTTTTTTGTGATGTTATGTCTTTTTTGTTCTGTTACTTTTTCTCTTGTTACATCTTTTATGTATTTTTTCATCATGTGTTTTTTTGTTGTGTTACTACTTTCACATAGTATTTCATCTTGTTACGTCTTTCTTGTCTTGTATTTTTTTTGTTTTGTGTCTTTTACATCAATTCTCATCTTGTTAGGTCTTTTGTGTTGTTTTTTTTTGTCTTTTTATATCATAGTTGTTTGTGTTGTGTGTTTTTTGTCTTGTTGCTGCTTTGTCTCATGTCTTTAGACATTTTTTGTCCTAGATTTTTTTTTTGTCTTGTTGCATGATTTTAATTTTTTTTTGTCTTGTTACATCTTTTTCATCTTCTTATATATATATTTTTTTTGTCTGGTGGTGTCTTTTACATCATTTTTCATCCTGTTATATCTTTTTTATCTTGTTAAGTCTTTTTGTCTTGATATGTCTTTTTCGCCTTTTACATTATTTTCATCTTGTTATGTTTGTTGTGTGTGATATGCATTGATGTATACAAGAAATCGTCTTTTCTATGTCCCATCCATTTAGGCTGTTTTTATGTTGGGAAGGTGGTAGTGATGCAAACTGTAAATTCCCTTTACATGCATTAAATGTAAGTTAAAAAATGTTTTGAAACAGGACAAAGTGAAGATGTTTGTATTGAAATGTAGGGAGAAAAAGTAAAAAGTTGTCAGAAAAATAAATTCTAAGTACACAAACCAGAAAAATCTACTTCAGTACAGTAACAAAGTATTTGTACTTTGTTACATCCCACCACTGGTGTGGTGTGAGTGTGTTAAGTTGATTAAGAATGAGAACAACAGAGGATTTCATTAATCAGCTGAGGTAGCTATATCATAGATTTACAAACATATATTTATTTAATTAAAAAAACCTCAAAGCAGCATGCTACACACCATACTATAAATATCAAACATTCACAAATTTTTCAACACTTCCAGACAGTCCTCTCATCCTTTTCATCACCACTTTCAGAGTGAATTTCATGCAGATAACCATAAACATTAATAACTGTCAGTTATGATACCGACATGAAACAGCTAACACCTGATGAGAAGCAGGCCTCCACAGAAGATACACTGAGGTCTCAAAGGTCAGAGACACACTTCACCTGTACTGCTGAGCAGATTTGGTGCAGAGGGAATCCTTATGGTAATACAAAACACCAGGGACAAAGATACAAAAAAAGTTCAGAACGTCATTGTTTTATAAAGATTGTAAAGCTTGTAGAACATTGTATAAAAACCAAAACCAAAAAACAAATATTATAGAGCCATTGTGATGGGTTTTTATGCTGATTTACTGTCAACACCGACCAGTTTGTACTGATCCTAATCACATAATTGTGGGTAGTGCAATAGTACACATTTTATAGTGGTCAGGTCAGGTTTCCTTTCAAACTAAACATGCATGAGAAAGAATTGTCAATCCACAGATCCTGCTTTGCCCACGTATCCAATAGTGCTACCTGGGTTTCCTCAGTGTAAGTAGGCTAGATAAGCCGCTGAATATTAAAGAGGGTCTGGCCTAATGTGAGAATCATAAACCTCCTTATCTGTGAGCATAAAGCTGGAGGTCAGTGTTTATTAAGGCCTTGTCTGACCCTGGGGATTTAAGACATCATTATGCCTAAACTGAAGTCTTTGTTGGATGGAGTGTGGCTCTTAGCTGGTCAGTGGCCCTATGCTTTAAACTAGAACCCTGCAGGTACTCCTCTAATGACATTTCTGCAGGCACCCAACTAGCATAATACTTTAAGGTGCAGTTAAAGTCAGGCAGCGTAGTATGAGAAGTGATATGTGGGAGGATGAGGCATTGACAAAAAATAAAGATGGATGCAATACAAAAATGAAGCCAAAATATTTGCGCTGCCATCTTGCACCGGTGACGTCCTTTGGAGCCAGAGTCTGCGCAGTAGTGATCAAGGTTGGAGCTGCACTTTCAAATTCTTGCCAACACACATGAGCAAAGCTAAGCTGCTCATCAGTGACGTGAAACCCCAAACTGATCATTAAAATGAACACTTGAACAAACATCAGCGTGACAAGAACTACCTAAAATGACAGAAACCAAGTTAGAGAAAAATTTATTTAACGTGTGCGTGTAATGTTTCAGTTTGGCTCATGTCCTATCTATTAAATGGAGGAGGTTTCGTTTATGACTTATACTGCAGCCAGCCATCAGGGCTCAAATGAGATGATTTGGTTTAACTTTTGGGGAGCTGTCATGTTGTCCGTGATATATGTCATTGGGTTCGGGTGGATAAAAAACAAACACAGTTGTCCCAGTAGCCAACATTCTTTTTGACGTATGTAAATTAACTCACATAACTAAAATACTTATTTCATTTTCCTAAACCCAACCGAGTAGTTTTGCTGCCTAAGACCAAACTATGTCCGTTTCACAGCATTAATCACATGTTTATTGGTGTTTTCATGAGGATAAGGGTCACCTGATGATGACAAAGGTCACCTGACTTCATCCTTTTCTGCACGTCCCAAACTCATAATGTGAAATATTTGTCAGCAAGCTTTATTTTGAAAGTCTGAGATGTATATTTATTATTGTTAACTTGACCGCAGAGCCCTGTGTGTGCTAAACTAACGCTAGAGGGGTACGTAGAGCGTCATAGTTTGAAGCGAAGGGCCACTGACCAAGCTGCCGCATTTGACAAGCTGAGAGTGAGAACATGTTGACACACTAGTCAGTTCTGAGCACCCCGGCTTTCAAGAGTACCTGGCTGCAGACCTCCAACCTCTACAGTTGACAGGAAACACGTGACCTCCACAGCAGTAAATGTTCTTCTTGTCGTGTTTTTCACAAATTTTATTCATTATCTTTTTTTTTTTTAAGTTACTTTGTTGGCCATTTTTTGCCTTTATTGACACGAAAGCTAGAGAGTTGACAGGAAACGGGGCAGAGAGAGGGGATGACACGCGGCAAGGGGCCGAAGGCAGGAGTCAAACCAGCAGTCACTGCAGAGGACTAACAGCCTCCATACATGGGTCGGACGCTCTACCAACTGAGCTAAACGTCTGCCATTCATTATCTATTTTAAAAGGCCAAATGCTTCACACAATCTTTTAAATTGCACCTTTGCCCCGTCCCACTTCCATCATTAAGACACATCACTACAATTCACTGTTATTTTTATTCATGAATGTAAATGAAACAAGACAAACAGAGGAGGGAGAGACTGATGATCGAGTCTTGAAGGTAACCCCAGACCTGTGAACGATCTCTCGAGTCCATTATTAACTCTGTGTTCTATAACAGTCCATTAAAAACAGACCATGATCACTTCATATCCTTAATGTAAATTATTGTATGAAGCCTTTAGAGTCAATAGACTTTTAAAATATTTCATGAATATTCTTTGTTTATATTTTTTTAAATCCGTGTGCTAATTTTATGTGCCAATTTTAAGAATGAAAGTGATTACCCAGAATGTGGCCTTCACACGGGAAAAAACAAAAAATGCAAACATCTTCTGCTGTGGAGGTCACGTGTTTCCTGTCAACCGTGGAGGTTGGAGGTCTGCAGCCAGGTCCCTCTCCCGGCTTTTCGGGTTCATTCTCTGACAATTCTGAGGGAGTGAGCAAAAAAAGTCCATTTAACAAAATAAAGAGAATATAAAAAAAAATACACATACAGTCTACACATACACACACATCAATCAATGCTTGGGAACTAAATATCTGGCATGAATAATATACATCACAGTGTAAATTACAACATTACATTATAGGTCATTGTGTCTGAAAGTAAGTGTAAATGAAACATAATGGGTGAGGTGTAAAGATGAGCGTCTGGTTGTGTTTGCTTGTATCTATCTTTGCTTATATGTATGTGAGTGATTGATGGCTGAGAGAAGAGGTGAAGGCCTCCTCCCTGGTGGTCTGGCTGGGCTCTTAGCCACTGTGCAATGATCGCTGCTGCTGCTATCCCTGACCCACATCACCACATCATTGACACTAAACCGACCGCCAATCTTCCGTTGGCCCATTGCCTTTGGCACCGTCTGCGCTGGAGCTGTTTGGATTATCACCCTGTTTCATAATGAAGACCGAACAATAATGAAGAGGAACACTGTATCCACAAACTACAAGATAAAGTTTGTTTGTCTATCATTATTGTCAGGCCCACTGATATTTTCCTCGTATTTTTTTAAAATGTGGTGCACACAGTGCTCCACAGGCCAACCCTGCGGTGCACGTGTTAAGTGGCAAACACAGGGAGGATAAAACAGCTCAGGAACACTATCCCATGTTCAAATAAACAGAGGTGTGTGGGGTCTGAAGGACAAACACACATTCATTAGGTGTCTCGGTGCCTCCAGACCCGTAGTGTTTGCGCAGTGATGCACACACACACACACACATGCACACACACACACACGTACACACAGTCTCCCTTACTCTCTTTTTTTTTATCTCTCTTTTTCTCAGACACACACACTCACACAGAGTCCAACCCCCAATTAGACAATCAAACAGCTCCACTGACCCTTAGCTTCTCTGGGATTTGGAGTTTACACCCCAACATGGGCCGCCCATTCCTGTTTACCCGAGAAACCTGACTGATGGATTGTATTGTTTGGCCTTTCGCAACTATAATTGGCTCTGTTGTATAGGTTAAAGCTTGGGATATATTCTGCAGACCCCAAACATGCCACGCATGGCCTCTAGGTCAATAACACTCATATCAGTCCAGGGCCCCCTAAATGGTAAAAGGGTCAGGAGTGAACATCACTGGCTCGCTAACGACAGCAGTCGGTGGCGATGACTTCACCATCTTAACCCCCGCCTCTGTCTCCTTGCTCCTGAACCAGAGACTCAACCTCGGCCAAGTATGTCTTCTAAACCCCCCCAGCACCCAGTAAATATTTAGCCAGGACTCCACACTGTGACACACAGCCAGTCCAAACAACCTGCTAAACAATTATCATTGGCATAATCTGTATACTGCACTGCCTCCTTTATGTATCCATGTGTCAATATAGTATTTGGCTTTAAAACGCTGTGTGATATTTTGTTAACGTGAAATGTCAAATTGCACTGACTGTGTACTGACTATCAGCAGCTCTGTTGGACAAGATGTCGGCTGAGAGGCATCACAACAGTGATATTATTTTATATAATTTTACAAACAACCCATCATAGCTGCAGCACAAGAAAATCACACATACATTTTTTAAATCAAGGTTGCACACTTAGCTTTAGAAAAAATAATGTTATATTTATGTTGTGTTTCGCATTAGTAAGAGTTCAAATTGATGTCCAAATGGATTAGTGTCTGTTTATGAATCATAAGAAATCATTGATAGTCTTTTAGAAGGAATAGATGTTTATAACTGTTAAACTGGGCAAAATGGATTCTGGCAGGCAGAAGACAGGCAGTCACTGAACACAAACTCCCAAGTGTGTATTTTCATATTTTCTGTTTTCAGGATAACGAACTTAAAGGTGTATTGACAGACAATTGACAGCTATAAACAGCTGATCAACTTACAGTGGACAACTTGTGATCACTTGTTATTTTCAGTTTACAATGTTGCATGCATTCCTGCAGCCTGCCCGAGCTTCCTCGAGTCTGAGGAGGAGGGGGCAGGGGGAAACAACTTGCTTCAACCATAGATTGTATATTAAATAGGATTTCAACCTAACCAACTCGCTATTTGGACTGCAGTACTCATTTTTGCACTTGCAATTGCTACATATTGCTCCTTTAATCTATAATTAATTAATACATTTATGATAGCAGTTTATATTAAGAAATCTATATTTCAGTGTCTAATTGTAATGATACTCTAAATCTAATTACTGAAGGACTGAAGGAATGCTTTCAATTTTGCTGATTTTCTCTTCTTTATTTATGTTTCTTCCTCACAAATTTGTCTAATTGTATTTTTGAGGGTTACGTTGTAGTGCCTTCATATTGTCTTGAGTGCTGTGTGTATTTCTTGCCTGAATTAATTAAATAAACTTTAAAATAAATGTTTTGCAATCCATTAGCGGCGTAAAGTGTGAAGGAGATCCTTTCAACTCTGTGTTATGATGGAAAATAATTTAGTCGTGTGGATCTACAAGAGTCATAAATGACTAAGCCGCTGGTTGCTAAGCATTCAACAAAGACAGGTACAAACACATGACACCTCTGTGTTTGGCCACTGGTGAAGTTGTCACACTTGGGTATGCAAACATTTGCTAAATAAAATATGGCTTCATCTCCTCTGCTGGTTGCTAATGAGGCTGCAGGCACAGTGATTTAAGGATATCCAGCGTTTTGCAGTTGATCTTGGAGACCTTGCCATTTCCAATAAATGTGGTGATTTTACTCCATTTTTTATGTGTTCAAGTTTGTGTTTCGCTCTCCGGTTACATTTCCCGTCTACAGCAGAGGTCTACAGCAGTGATGAATCAATGCGGAGCTTACAGTAACTGAGCTGTATTCCAGCAATGATACAAGTTTGTATACTGTGACTGTGGATATCCGTACTGCCAAATACTGTTTTGGTTACCAAATAATGCTGCACACTTTGTGGTAGATAGACAATACCTTGTGAACACAATCTAATCCAGAGTGCACATAACAAAGTACAAAGTTGTTATTTGGTACATGTGCAAAATGGAAGGAAGTTTTTGCATGTAACTAAATTAGTTTTGGTATATTTTTTTTTCCCAACTGGAGCTTAGTTACATATGCCAGTTCGTCATGTTTTTTTCTGCAACATGATTGAATGCTGTCGGTGATCGGGTGACATTGAGGAATTAAGTGTTGACTTGCTAAGAATGAATAGTGTTAGCATTTTTTAATTCAGGAAATGTATGGAAATGATTTGATTTGCGGCACACTTTTTTAAATAACAGACTTTTTAACCTTTGGTTTGAGGGTATCAAATCTTTTCAAGTCAAAAGGCTGAAGTCCAAGTGAAGTCATGAGTCACTGCAAATCTTTTTTTTTTGTTATTTCTGTATTTAATAAAGGAGGTTATGTTTCAATAATGGGTTTCTCTGTGGAGTGCTAAACCCAAAATCCAGTGAACAAATTCCAAAAAACTTAAAATGGAGCAGATCTCAAGTGTTCATGTCAAGGAGAACAAAACACTCACATTTCACTTATTTATTACGCTCACATCACAATAGACTTACGCGTTTTGGCACAGATCCTTTATCAGTACACACATTCTTTTTTATTTCATCAAGTCGAGTATGAAGTCATCAGATTTGTGACTTGAGTCTAACTTGACTCTAAGTCATGTGACTCAAGTCCACAACTCTGATGAAAAATGTAAAGATGTCTGAGTGGCAGAGTTCATTCTTAACCTTCGTGCACCCTGAAGACAGGACCGCCACTGACCTTTATTGACCGCTTTATTGACTGCAAACACATCTGTAGGAAGCAAAACTGGCCTCCTTTTGATTATTTGCCACCTGCATAGTAATACAGTATTTAACACAACAAAAACTAAGAAACGCACCAGAAATCCAAGACAAAGTTAAGACGTATGTGATGCAAACTAAAGAATGTATTGGTTGGATGGATAAGATGTTTTCTGAAATTACAATATGCAGAGTATTTTTACCCCAAAAACACTGCAGATCACAGACTCAAAAGTGACTTAAAGCCTCTAAAAGTCACTGAGTCACTAGTATTGATCCATAAACTGATCAGAATATCCATAGATACACAGCATTCTTGACATTTCTATTTACGAAGCAATAAAATCCACATTTATTGCTCATTCAAGTTTTGTAATGTGTACCAAATGTTCATGCATCTCAGTTAGAACAGGACAACAGAAATCAACACACAAGTGAAAGACATCTCCTCCCTTGAATAACTGCCATGTTTTATTCATCGAACAACAAAATAAATGCACAACACTTGAACAGCACCATATAAAACATGAAGCAAGTTCAAGAGTGTTTGAACATCACTGAAGAGATCCAACCGCAACAGCACTGTCCAGTTGACCACACAAATATTTGGAGTATGCAGTGATACTTGGCAGTCTCTTTCTCCTTGAAACAGCATGCAAGCCACAGGTTGTGAAAGACTGGTAGGAAAAAATCCACTTTCCCAAGGAAGGACAAGTGTTGAAATGCATCTGAATGTTGCACAGCAGTGCACAAATGATTTATGATCAATCTATCCTCTAATATGCTTGCTGGTTTATCTCACCAGCATTGTCGAGTTCGGTCAAGTCTCCCTTGGATATCAGAATTCACAAAGCTCTTTTGGTGGGCTGAGTGCACCACAAGAACATAAAGGCTCAGTTCATTTAGCATCTTAATAAAAAACATGCCATATGGCTTCTATGTCTTGGCCTGTAAAATCATAACAACCTTACTAATCAAAGACATTGTGTCAAAGGAATACTGATTCCAGTTGTGGCCCAATGTTGGCACGACACCCCGTTTCCTTCTTTATATTCCTCTGCCAAGGGCTGAATCAAAAAGTCCGCCTTTTACAGCAAATGAGCACAAACTGTACATCTATGAGCATCAACGTCAAACACCTGCTCACGCAGGCCACCATTTGACTTGCAGTGTTGCTGTTCACAATTATCTACAGTACATGTACCAGATGGTTTTAAAAACAGACCCTTACATGAAAGGGTTGGTTTTTAAAGTTACAAAAAACATATTTTTCTCACCACTAGTTGAATGTGGCCATGCAGATAGTTTTTTTTTTTGGGGGGGGGGGTTTGTCCAGGTTTTGAGACATTATTGTCTCAGAATTACTGCCTGAAAAAAATGGAGGTGAATGGAATTTCATTTGTGGAGTTAAAAAAATTAAAACAAGACTAAGAGCCCTATTGAAACGATCTATAGCGCATAGTCTAAAATCCATGGTGCAAGTGCATTTCAGGCACAAAAGGTGCACAATCTGAGTCTAATTTAAGGCACAAGACACAAAGGAGTTGTATTTTTTTCTCTTAATTAATCATAGGTGTGTTTTGGGCATAACATGAATGAAACCAGAGAGGTGCATTGCTATTTAAATAACTGATTTGGCAAGTTGGAGAAGCAAAGGGGATACATGGGTCAGGTGGGTTGAGTCATAAAAAATGAATATTCTTATTAAAAGCTAATTAACCTATTTCCCCACTGCCAGGTGGCAGTTGGGTGAAATAGGGTGAAGCATAACACAGCAGCATAACTTCATTCATGATTAAAGGAAACCATTAAAGAAAGTATTACAAGCTTGTAGGGCTTGACATAACTTTAAAGATGATTTAATGAGAAAACTTGTGATTTTAAATATTTCTATGTGCACAGTAACGTCACTGCAGCAAATATCATGACTAACAGTTTCACTGTATGATGTGTGTGACCTTTTGGATGTGAAGAAAAACACACGTCCACCTGCAACCATCAGAATCAATCAGAATGTTAATCAGAATGTTAATTTTTATGATGCCTTGTTTTAACTGTGATCCGCATATAACAAGCAGAGTGTACATGCATTGTGAACCTGCCCATATAGGCACATCTTAGTATTAATGTGTCCTTACAATAGCTGGAAAATACCATACCATTCACTTAAGATCAGGTTTTTGTTGGTCAGTGGCAGTGCTTTGTGCTGCCTCAAGATAGCAATGCGCCAACAGTGCACCTGATCACACCTCATATTAAGACCAGCATTCATTGGTACACAGAAGGGTGTAAGCACATTTGCCACTATACAACGTGGTCGCTAGGCGTGAAAAAGACAACTGCATTGGTTGGAAATTAGCTATGACAGTTGTGCTGCTCTGTGCGCCACTTTGCGTCAGGAGTCAACAACTATGCTAGCGCTTACTTTCATACAGTGGTGCTATGAGCATGCAGACGTGCTTAAAATGCAATGCCAATAGTGTGATAGGGTGATGTGTCCCATGCACATAAAATATTTCAAAGAAGGTATCTGTGACAGTAATGCAACACTGAAAAGAAAGATAGCTGTTCATCCTTGTGTCCAAAATAATTAAAACTGAAACAATCACTTCCACTTTCCACTGCTGACCTGTAGCCAATTTGTAAAATATGCACAGAATATAAAAACTTTCTGTGGTGTTCACTCCTTCTATGCTGTCAATGCAAATGATCCTACAATGCATTAAAGAAAAAAAGAAGATTAATTCAGCTGCAGAAGCTAATATAACAATCATACAAGTGGGGTTGCATGAAGTGCTTATTGATAGTCAGTGAATTACCTACAGTAGAGCCAAATATCACCCTTCAAACCAACCAAACTCCTTGGGCAAACTGAGTAAATTTGCCTTGCAGAACAACAAAGTTGCTGGTCTACCGCTGGTTTGATCAGTTATTTGGTTTTGTGTGATTTTGGTGAATCTGAAATATCCTTTTGAAACACTACAGTCACACACTAACACAAACAAACAAACTGATTGAGGCAGCGGTAGACCAGCAACCCCTGTGTTCTGTGAAGTAAAATTACTGCTTTTGCCCATGTGTGGCTTTTCCGTTGTCACTTTTGCCCACGCCGAGTCAAACCATGTCATGCTATGCTGATCTGCATATCGTGATGAGCTATGGAGAGCTGCACCCGAGATGGACCATCTCTATTGGGGCCAAAGCGAGCCTGACCCACCTCAGTGGAACCTTGCTGACTGCGGCCAAGCTGTTGCAGACTCCCCCTTTCTCCCCTTCCAACAAGCGTGTGTTACAAGACAATGCTCACAATGCAGTGCTAATACGGGATGAGCACAGGTATGATGTTTCCCATGATTCCCATGATAATGGCAGTAGAGGAAAACTTATAACAGCTCTTCCTGAGTAGACTTGTTAAAATAAAACACGGCGCCTTACATACAAGACATTGCCTCTCTGACAGGGAGAGGATGGATAAGGAGCAGAGGGAAACATTTTATCAGAGTCTTTGTACATCTCAAGTCTTGTAAGTATACTTTAAGTCCTTGGTGGTCCAATACCACTATCAGCATCTGGAATGTAGCACAGTGGGGACTGCACCCAAAATGTTCTGTTCTGTATCTTTGCAATTAGCTGAAGATAAACGTGGGTTTTACACTGTCCTGATTTATCCTTTGTTTCTTAAATTATTTACAAAATGATCTTTCCCACAAGAAAGTACAAACATGTAGCCTGTGTTTATGGTCACTGACTTTCGTTAATTTGTTGTCTGCTGTAAATGGCTATGAGGGGAGTATGAAGATAAAGAGGCAGTGTTTATGTTTTTGAGTGTTTAATGGTAATAGGCCTGCAACTGTTTGCATGTTTTGTGCTCTTGTGAATACGGGTTCACGCTCATGTATGGAGGACATCTGCAGGTTTCAGACCACATGAGAGACAGCTTGTCTGTTCAAGTGTCACTGTGACGGAGGGTTTGAGGAATGGGAGGGGAACATACAGTGGCAGACAGGGCAGTGGCCCCATCTGTCTGTAATGAACCCTGCTGAGAGAGGGCCAAGGCCGGGGACGCAACTACTCAATCACATACACGGCGTTTACACACACTTTCATAACAGGGTTGTCAGATTTCTGCATTAACTTATTTTCTACGGTGTGTAAATGAGAAATATACATTTACTGATCAAGTGAAGAGATAAAGAGAAAGGTGGGTAATACAACTACATTCCTACTAAAGACATATGATTTCTTGTGTACACTTATATACACTTATTTGTAGTTTTACATGTGCCCATGCACATGACAAAAGATTTCAAGGAAAGTAGTGCTCTGACAGTAATGCATCAGTGAAAATAAAGATTGTTATCGTAGCTGTTCGTCCTTTTGTCCAAAATAACCAAACCTCAAACAAACACTAAAACAGATGAGTCTCAATAAATCCACAGATGACCATACTACCATTGTAAAATCCACATACATTCGCATAGGGAAGAAAAAGCTTTGTTCTGTTCACTTTAGAGCATGTTCTCCCACTACATTTTAAATCTAAATGCTCTTAATATAAATAAAAGAAAAAAATTAATTCAGCTGCAGTCACATAGAGCTGTTGTGGTGGCGGAATTTCCTCTGCAGCTATTAGGTTGACTCAACAGTACATTGTGCGGTATAAGTGCCATGCTTTTGTTTGTTTTTTGCAAATTACGTCATTTTTGATAAACTGACTAATTTGGTGCAGTAACGTTAAGTGTTAAGTTATCTGTAAACCTCAACTCACTGTCCAGCTGGAAAACTTTATGGTCTTAGTGAGCTTGCTGCTGGGTTGTAGTCATAGTTACACAATGCTGCAAATGAACTCCTGCAGTTTGAACATTTCTTTTTCACGTTTCTATATCGTTACCTTCAGGGCATGTCTGCACGTACATTTACATGCCGCAGCGACACTAACACAAAGATGTTGCAGGGACATAGTTGCATTGTAACTATTGCGACATGTGATGTTGTTGCAACCTAACAAGTGAAATTGTTAAACATGGCAAAACTCACGACTTCCGAGTTTCCAAGTTGGGTCTCAGGCAGGCGGTGTCGATCCATCCTTGGGTTTAAACCATTACTGGTCCTCATGGATGGATTCATTTAACATACACTGAAGTGTAATTCAAGAAGGGCCTAGCCTTGCAAAAAAAAACAAAAAAAAACAAAACATGAACATTGCAGTTGTTTACCACCCCCTGCAGTTGGCTTGTCAATAGCATGTAGTATTTGAAAATTGCAGTTGTTAGTGTCACTTATAACTGACTGATAGCACTTAATATACACCTGATATTTTCAAAAATATCATAGAAGGGAGGGTAGAAACCTGTTAACTTCATGAACCAAATACAGATTTTACATTAAACAGGTCATTGTAGAGCATATAAAACACATTCTATGACTTCCTAATTCAACTTGATTTTTCCCGGTAACCTGTTTTCTTCTGTGCATGAAAATTGTAGTGACTGACTCAAACCTGCCATCACTGGGGCCAACATGGAGACCACCTTCTGACACAGCACTCACTCTGCTGCTAATGAGAACCTTAAGGCCACGAGGAGGCAAAACACATCTGACTAACATGCAGTTGTGCATGACCAATTCTGAGACTTTGTAGCTATTAAAGTGTTAGGTGATACATAAAGAGTAATAGCAGGGGCAATGTGGAAACACACCTGGACATAAATAATGAAACATGTTGATGTCACACTGAGTTTAGAGCAAGTGGGGCTAACAAAAGCAGTAGCGAATCTGGCACATTACAATTTTCAATCTGTTGCATCAAAGCTACCACCAAATACCTTCCATGGCTAGTATGAACCAAAAACACAAAGGAAGCTGCAGTTTGAATTACATTTAGGGTGGCAATATGAAAATGTATACTGTAATAACCGGGCAGTGTTTTCTAGCAGACGTACCTTGGACTAACTGAAAGAGATTTAGAACAAAAACATCTTGACAGGAGAGGCTGGCACATTATAAAAATGACTCATGCTTGGTAACCAGATCCCAGACAAAGGGGAAGTTTTCACTTCAGCTTTTTGATATAAAAGAACAAGGGCTAGACAAGGAAATATTACTCTGAAATGAGACCTCAAAACAATTCCCTGGGACAATAAAACACAGTGGGTTCCCAAACTGTGACCTTTGTATGGGGGGATGAAAGGAAAAAATCTCAAAACTGATTCCACACCACACCTAACTGCCTTCTTGGGAGCGCCTGTTCCACTCGCCTCTTTTCCTTCTGTTGTAAAACAATCCCAAATGCAAAGAGACTATGTAAACCGGGATTTCACAATTGACCACAAGCCCTGAGAAAACCATATAATGTCCACTTTTGAGAGAACTTGTACAGCGCCGCACTATCATACCAATCATCCATCCAAACTCATGCTGAGGACCACCCTGAGAGCTACTTTTCCAAATAATGGAAGGAATGGATAAAATACTTTCCATTTGCTTAATCTAAATAAGGTTGGAATTGATTAATCAGGCCGGTGTGTCTGCTAGCCTTTTTTGTTTGAATGATAAAAGTTCAATATACAGAATGTGACAGTAAAGCAATGCTGCAGGCAAGTCTCCTCAGACAAAATGTTCAAGTTTAGAGTGAGAATTGATGCCTTCCATATCCACCAAGCAAGCAAGAATTTGGGGCATAAACTTACTTGCGTGGTTCTTAAATAGAGGCAGAAATTGCTTAGAGAAGACATGGACACTGCTTAGATTTGAAACTGTGTCAAAATAATCTCTTAACGAACAAATCAAAACAGAAAAAACTGGGATTAGAACGTTATGCCCTTCGATATCACCTATTCATCTTACCTGTCTGCATTTAAAAGAATAACATGAGTATAGCAGGCACTCCCTGTTCTTCTTCTTAAATATTTTCACTTGAGTTGATCGGCCCAAAGTCAAGTTGATAGCCAGCAAATGACATCGGTGGGCACTCATTTATCGAATGTTTCAGACATTTAAAAAAAAGTCTTACAAGAGTTGAAGGTGCATATGTGCACAGACACACACACGCATCCTTTTTTTTTTTTTAAAATTATTTTTTTTACTAAATTTGTAGGGATGCTAACTGTAAACCCTAAACGAGGGCTGTCCCCATCTAAGATTTTTTTTTTTCAGTCGAGTCAGATTTGGCTGTCCAATATGAATATTCAACGACTTGAGCCTTTTTTAAAAAAAAAAAAAAATTATTATTAAGCTCAGTGCATCACACTAAATTCTATATTAGTCTACATGAATGTGTTGTACTAGTAAGACTTGCATTTTAATGCCTTTCATTGTTATCTGTGATGTGAAAACACCAGATTTTCATATAGTCAGAGAAAGTAAATGTGTGCGCCCTCCTATAGTTCAACTATAAAATGAGCAGGCCTGCAGAGCTTTTCTCCCCTGGTGCTGCGCCCCTGCAGCCACCGTCCAGCATCACCTGCCCTACATGCTCCATGTCCGTTCAGGTCATGAATTAAGGATTTATTCTAACCAAACCAGAGTTGGTGATTTGTTGGAACAGTAAAAAGATGCTTTTGTAGAGTTTTATTTTGTCTCTGATGAGTTTGAATCAAGCTGATGATGATGATGTTTTGCAAAAGGAGTCTGGTGAGTCTGGCAAGACCTATTTATCACTATTTATAAGTAACAAAACTGATCTTACTCTTGAAAAAAAGGTCTTTAACTGTTGCAATCATTTCCATAATGTTGTCAGACACTTGGAATAACAATGTAAGCCTGTCAGTAGCAAAAACAAACACTAGCAAAAAAGGAAACATTACCTGTCCTGCGCGCCCCATCGCTGTGCTCTGCTGAAGTGGCTGCTGCACCAGATCATCTGCTCCATCTCTCTCCTCAGCTTCCATCACAGTTAGTTTTGTGGTTTGTGGTGATTTACAGACTTGGTTTGTAAAGTTTACAGCTTGTCATGCTGTTGCATTTTCCTGTGTACAATGATGCAGCAAAGAAAGAGGAGATGAAACTTGTTTATCAACCACACATTTCACCTTCTCTAATCAGTTAACCACCAGCCATGTTGTCACAGACTGTTGTTAATAAGTGTGCCAGCTAATGTAAAATATACTAACGATTCTCCTTGTTTCCTCATTTGAATGTTCTCCCTGTGCATTTTTGCATGTTTTATCCTGTAGCTGTAAAACACACTGACTGACAGAGGAAAAAAACAAATGCTCGATTGGAAGAATCTCAGTCGACTGAGAGGTCTCTGACTAATAATTAAAATCATCAAGGGGGCAGCCCGATCCTAAACACTAACCCTAACCCTGTAACCCTTCTGTATTCCCTAGCCCCTAACCCTAACCCTAAAAAGTCTTAACCCCCAAACAGCACTTTAAACTTGTGAGCTCTAGCATTTTGGTCCCCACAAAGCTGTCGGACCCCACAAGTATAGTGGGCTTACAATTTTTGGACCCCACGAATATAGTAAAAGCCCACACTCCTCTGCCTGGCATATTTGGATGCCATGAGATGAGAGGAGCACTCAATAGCTCGGGCCTACCTGATGGAGAGCCTGAGAGGCCAAGCAGGAACAGATGGGCTGAGGACGGCGGGGTACTGGGAATGAGGGAGTAAAGGGAGGGAGAGAAGGCAGAGAGCATCGACAGTCAGGGACCACCATCATTGCTGCCCACACCAGACTACACTTACCACCACTAGCCCGCCCGCCCGCCCGCCACCATCCCATCCCACCAAATTCATTTGCAGGCCTGTGATTCTCAACTGTAATGAATCTGCAGTTTGCACACATATGTACAGGGCCTGACATGGTACTACTTTGGGATCTTTTAACCCCTGATGGAAACATTTACAAACAAGTGGCCACAAAGAGTCATCAATCTGCACATTAACCTCTTACTCGCCTTCGGGGATTGTGCTATTCTCTATTATAGGGTTCAGAGAGGACCAAAGACACTGAAACAGGGAGGAAATGGAAATAGTCCCTTTCAAAGCAGGCTACAGAGGCAATTAGCCAAGTACTAACAGCACCAAGCTATGGTCACTGAAGTCCTTCCCTTCCTTTTGCTTTAAGATTAGAAAAGACGTGATCAAAGTGTAGTGAGAGATTTGAAACCCCTGAGAAGTAGAATCACCACTTTTAAGCCGAGTTGAGTTGCAGTGCCGACATATCGGGAAAGACATCTATCTGAAGCGAACGACTGGAGCAATGCAAACCAATGTTGCCGTATTTATCTCATTGGAGTTATGTCATTGTATTTGTGTGTATTTGTATGCATCAGGCATTGAGTATCGTGTAAACAGTGACAGGACACTTCGTCTTCTAGACTTGTGCAACCCAGTATGTGTCTCGTGCCACCGCGCCAGGGAGCCCTGGGTGGCTTCAGTTACTCATGCCATGTGTATACTTTAGCCAAACAAGGCCTAAAGACACTCCAGGGTGGTACAGAGGAAGGAGGGGCGAGGAAGCTAAAGGCGAGGTAGTGTGGTCCGATGGTTGAAGCCAGTGATTTAGAGGCTGTTGATACCGGGCAGACAGCCCAGGCTCAGTCACTGACTCACAGTAGATGACGCTGCATAAGTCACTACACTTAAAATGTCCTCATGTGTTTAGAAATGTTCAAGTGGAAATCAGGCGCGCTCACACAGCTGGAAATCGCTACTGGATCTGATTTTCTTGTTTCTCTCTCGCTTTTCCCTGAAGCTTTCATAAACAGATGGCAGAGGCTCATTAAGCTGTTGTCAGGACTATTAATGACATTGTGAACACTTTCCGAGCTCTGTACGCCTTAGGGCTTGCAATTGCCAAAGCCGGGCCATTAAAGAAGGTGTGAGAGTAACACAATGCTGCTGTGTGCTGCAAGGTGAGGGATGGAGGCCATGAAAGAAAAGTACACACATGGTTGAATGGCTTTTAGCAGTGGGCTGACATTAATGATTTCATGTTAGCTGTGGAGTTGAGAAAAATGGTATAATGTAATATGATTTCAACACTGTAGAACTGGAGTGTTTGAAGAATTTGGATTCTTTGACCCAGCATTGAATGTTTACTGTATGCATTGTATGTTCTACAATTTTACGGTAGAGGGGAATACACTACCGTCATATTCATATGTCAGATAAGTATTTGCCCCTTGGACTTTCAGATAATACCTTTCAGATGCTTTTCTATGCAAGTTTACTAAAGGCTTAAGCTGAAATTACTTTCAGTGTCCACAAGTACATGGCGGTCCACTGGAGCGCAAACTTGTCCCTGGCTTGTCCATGAGGACACTATGTTACAACAAGCTACGTAATACAGTCTGTGCATGTGTGGAACACATCCTTCAAGTGGAGTCCAGAAAATAATATAAACAAAACCACTACACGTCCATGGTGTCCACAGCTGTCTGTGTACACGTCCGTTTGGGAATATATTCAGGCATTAAAGGTACTGTATATAAGATTTAAAGGGATTTGTTAGAAGAATATGGCATAAGTTTAATAGAATATTAATAGAGGTGCAAACTGTCCCATCTATAGGGCGTTTCCAGCGGCACTTTTGGCTGTGCAGAGTCAAACCATGCTGTGCTGATTTGCGTCCCTATTATCACTTTTATTGCTCCAAGCTGTGCCAAGTTGCACCTGAGTTGGACCTACTCTGGAGTGGCGCCAACCCATGATGACCCCTTTCTCCCCCTCGAATAAGCGAGTGTTGTGATACTCAGCTCATGTCTGCGCAGGAGGACAAAGAAAAAGTAATTTCTTAAAGCGTCTGCGACTGTGTGTTCTGTGATTTGAACTTAAATTTCTCTCCTGAGTCACTGATTTTACGTTCAGGAATATGCTATATTTTACCGTCATGTTCGCTTTCAGGTGTACAGGATTCATGTCAAGTTACCACTGATGAAAATTTTGTGGTTTTGCTGCTTCATAATAAGAGCTTTTGAGTAACACAATAACGCATGACTTTTAGTGTGAAGAATTTATAGGAAGTTCATTGTTTATTTGCCATTTTTCAGCTACTCAACTCTAGCTAAGCTGCATATCTTCAGTGAAAGACACACCTTTAAGCGAGTAGCACTGTTATGGAAATGTAATGGAAATGGAAATCCATTCAGTGCTGGGCTGACGTGCCGACTCACACTGAGTCAAGCCAAGCCAGCACATGTGTATGGAAAAGGGACACGAGAGCCAGTGTTTGGTTTATCTGTCTGGGCTATTGTAGAGACACGACGGTGCAACATTGCAGATTCCACAGAAGAGGACACTACAGATGTTAATGACTCAATCTAAGCTAAAGAAAACATGATTCTTATTTTCAGGTGATTTTACACTAATGAAAACATACTTATGGATATTACATTCACTTTCTGCCATATTCTGCCAATAGATCCCCATAAATCTTATACAGTGATGCTTTTAGCTAAATGCTGAGATCAGCATGCTAATATGCTCCCATGACAAGGCTAACATGCTGATATTATGCAGGTATGATATTTACCATGTTCACCATCTTAGTTTAGACTGTTACCATGCTAATGTTTGCTTATTAGCGCTAAACACAGATGGCAGTGTCATTAGTTTTGATAGACTATTAGTCATAAAGCAAGGAATTAGACAAACTGAAAAAAAGACCTCATAATGACACTGGATGAAAGGTCAGGGAATCAATCAATGACTTGTAATTACGGGTCTGAAAGAATAACGTAATTTCAATTCTATGTTTACATATTGTACAGATTTAGATTTATGTTTATGATTCAGATTTCACTCCGTTGCACTATGGGTCTGAGAGAGTAATGTAATTTCAATTCTATGTATGTCCTGTACATATGTGGTATTGACAATAAAGAGACTTTGACTTTGACTTTGACTTTGACTAATCAAGTGATTACAAATAATTTTGAGTGGAGTATGAATGTGTTTACCAAATTTAATTACAAGTTGCAAGCCACAAATATGAACCTCATGGTGGAAAGCTGTGGAGATCACAAAAGTCATTAGGCTTTATCTTCTGAGGATGATGAATGTTTGTATCAAATTAGATGTTAACCCATCAAACTATTATTGAGACATTTCAGTTTGGACTGAAGTGGTGGACTAAGAGCATGCATACCATTTACCTCAGGAATGACATCACACCTGAGTTTACCACATTCTTCATACAAGTTGGAAAACCAAGAAAAACCTTTGTTGTGCTTGTTTTTTCTCTCTTGTCCTGTATTTGGTGCATAAACATCATAGCTGCATGCCCACAGATAGAAGTCGGGCAATCCTCTGTGTCCGAATAATTTAATGTGACACAAAGGACAGAAGTGATAATAGACAGTGTATTGCCATAGTTTTCACGTGCGTGGTTCAAGATCCAGCCATCTTGGATTTTGAGGTTGGTTTTGGTGAGGTTCTTCCGACTTTCCAGGCAAGAAATCCAATTTCAGGGGGCGTTCCAGTTGAGACTTCTGACTGGGAACTTGGAAACTATGGAGCACACCATAACAGAGAGATATCACAATCTAAAGAGCTTAAAAAGTACATTTTAAAACAGAATGGTCACAGAAAGAAGCTGAATTTCTGATTAAAACATTTAAAAATCATAGCACCATGACAAAAAAAAAAACTAATTCCAATTTTTACATTTACCTGGAAAATATGTTCTGTTCTGTTCATGTTTATATATTATTGTGTTTTAAAATCTGCCTTTACTTGCAGCTCCACAGATGAACTGTGCCGGACCTGCAGCTAAGTGTTGGCCACCTCTAACAACACCCGGAGACAACTTTACGTGGACTTATGAACTGTGAGGTGTGAGGTAGTGGTTTCGCCAGCTCGGAATGGAAAAATTGAAAAAGCACAAATGGAGTTCTGTCATCAGTCCTGTTGTGTATGCTCATGATTACTATGCTGACTTATGAAGCAAACAATGCAGGAACGGAATGGACAGCGAGAACAGAGTAAACTTTCAACATCTACTCAGTATGGGAAACAGTGGAGGCGGCAATGAGAGCTTGCAGAGCTCCAGACTCATGTTGTTGATCCTTATGTGGTCACACGCAAACCTAACCATCATCCTCTGGGATATCCTCTCAGAGGGTCAGACGCTGAGTGCACGAGAAATCCCCAACTGACCCTGCAGAAATAAAAGGGTGAAGCAGGTGGTATCTTTTCGGGGAATTAACCCATTAATATTTTATTTATATCCATATTTTGTGATCCTAATTAACGCAAAGTGCGCTTCATGTCCACACCTGACATGTGACGCAATAAATGTAATAAAACCAGATGACTTTTGAACAACGTGACAAGCAAGTGTTGCAAGAGAAGACACTTTATATGGCTTTTTGCGTGTTTCTTTGTGTGTGTGTGTGTGTGTGTGTGTGTGTGTGTGTGTGTGTGTGTGTGTGTGTGTGTGTGTGTGTGTGTGTGTGTGTGTGTGTGTGTGTGGCGTCTCCGAGCCTGTGCCTCACTAGGACTGTGTCAGTTTAGAACTGCGGTCTGTCGAACTGTGATTCTCTCTAATGGTCTATCTCTCCCAGCAGATGTACTCGTCGCTGCTCCACAGCTGCATCCCACATGTTTTCACGCTGTTCGACAATGCAGTTATATTCTTTTTCTCTGCAAGGAGCTCTAGTGTTGGTGGTGGCGGCAGATTCCTTCTCTGCATATGGTCTTGTTCCTTCCCTCCTTTACATCCAGAATACTGCAGTAGCACTTTGGCTATACTTGGTCCTGAAATGTCTCCAGTTGGGTAACGTAAAGAATGTAGAGGGTGGGGGGTCAGATCTGGCATGGTCTGCCACGGCTTCATAGCACACACAGTCATTTCCATAATTGCCCCACAATCAAACCAACCCCTCCTGGATTCCTCCCGCTCCAGATTCCTGTAGATAAGCTGAGCTGGGGCTCTGGTGAGTGCTGGAGACCCCCAAGTAAGAACAGGTGCCGCTAATGTAACTGATTTCAGATTCTGAGTGTATCCAAAAGAAGGGGGCATGTTGTTTCTCCTGTAATTGCCGTGGTTGGACATTCCCTTTGGGATCGCTATCATGAGATTTTTCTGAAGAGGGGAATGAAAGAGGATTTGTCCCACATTTAGTTCAGTAGGCTATTATCAGGAGACAAATTAAGATGCCTTACAGTATTGTACAACTGTAGGGCAGCAAATTGCTGGGCATCAGGTCATAGTGATTGATTTCACATTGCAGCCAATTTTTCACCATCTAACACATGTAATTCTTCACTCTGTGGCTACAAGAATAAACCTTTTAGACCATATTTAGAAACAAAGTCAAACACCCATGACACAGTTTATGATGTAACATAATATTCTCCATTTTCATAATGGCAGTGTCTTGCAGAAATCTCCATGCGTCTCTCATAAACTCAGTTTTTCAAGTGCAGAAAAAACAACCTGGATCATTTTCTAAATATTTTTAAGACTTGGCTCATGTACATGACCATGAAGTAACATATGGATAGCAGTGGAAGAAGTGTTCAAATTCTCTATTTATGTAAAAGCACAACATGAAAACACTCGCTCACAGGATAAAAAACTGGATTACAAGTTAAAATCTTACACAAGTAAACATTCAAAAATCTGATCAGAAAAATGTACTTCAAAAGTAAAAGTACTCAAGATGCAAATGAATGGCTATCTGTAATGGTTTACATTACATTATTATACATTATATAATTGCATTATTATTGTATTATTGCATTATAATTACTGATGCAAGATTACATTAAGATACAAATTTGATCAACTTTATATATTAACACAAGAGCCTGACCGATACAGAATTTTTAGAGCTGATACCGATATCATTTTAAAAAAAAATCCAATATCGATGCATCAGCTAATACTCCTTATTAGGGCCCAACCAATACTGGATTTTTGATATATTGGCCTATATTTTCTATGCAAAATGTATAATATACATCTTTACATCTTTATTTTTTGCAATGATTCCTCAAAAGTGGTTTAACTTGAAATGTGACAAAGATATGTCACGGAGGCAGGATATTTTACAGTTTATCAATGAACTTTATTGTCCAAAATTACATCAGGGCACTGAAACAGTAAACTTTTACTGGTATTTTTAATTATTTTAGATAACTATTAAAAAAACAACAATAAAATATGCATATATTAAACAGAAATTAAGAAAAAGGAGAAAATATACAAAGAATGGTAACTATAAAGCTCACAAATGAAAACAACCTGCATTATGTTCTGTTAATATTTTTTTTCATTTAGGTGCATATCAGGCGATATATGCCAATAATACCGATATAGACCGATACAGCTGTTAGGCTAATATCGGGCCGATAATATTTGTCGTCCAATATATCAGTCAGTCAGTATATACACACACACACACACACACACACACACACACACACACACACACATATATATATATATATATATATATATACATATACACATATATATAAATATATATATATATATATATATATATATATACATACATACATACATACATACATATATATGTATGTTTGTATGTATGTATATATATTAATATCTCATCAGATGAATACACCGATATAGCTGTGGTAGGCCAATATTGGGCCCTAACAAACTGACCATATATATTTTTTAATGTAAAATCAGAATCTGCAGAATAACTATAGCTGTCACAAAATGTAGTGTAGAAGTATAAATAAAAGTTAAATACTCAGTAGTGCAGAACGAGTATCAAAGTATTTGATAGTTGTGGGTACTTAGTTATAGTTATATTCAACTACTGAATATGAAAGACATTTTCAGCTGTCATAAAGAAATTAAAAACAGGAAATGAGGTTTACATGACTTATGAATTGAAGTCATTTGTCTGCAGGAGCAAAGACAAGAAAGAAGGACATCTTTATCTCTATCGCTATATTTATCTCTCTTCAGTATGTAGAGTACATGGAATTGGCAGGGAGATGATTTTAATTTTCTTCCCTGGACTATTAGGCTACCAGTTACCAATCAAAGAATAAGCGGTTATATTTTGTTTACATCGTACATTTAAGCCTGAAGTAGACCTGAGTGATAATCTTATTCAGTTTTTCGGTGGATTGAGCCCAGCAGTGAGTGTCCTGCTGCCTCCACTCTCCGTGCCCCGCTCTACCAGGTAAACTGTTTACCTCGACGTGGACGCGACTGTGGCCACATGCGCGCCCCCGCGAAGTCATACGTCACCGTGCTCGCTCCTCTTCTCGCGCGCTGGTTAAAAAGAAGGAGGAAAGAGCACGGGAAAACATGTGAGCGGTCTGAGGACTTTAGTCAGAGACAACTTTTATGTCTTATATGTTTTATTTTTGACCCCGTGCATGCACAAATCGCCGTGCTGTGCTGAAAAGGAATTACATCTAAAGGAACGTCACGGCTCTTTTTGCAGTTCACGGTGTTTTGGGGTTTTTGATTTTGGGTGTTCATCAGGATAAATTGTATTATTGTTTTGCTTTTATTTTATTATTTTTTTATTTCTGAGTTGCAGTATATAAGCAGAAGCAGCAATAATTTATTTTAACTCCTTTCTTCATAGCAGTGAGTCAAATGTAGGACACCTGCTTTGGCAAACAACATATTTGTAATTTTTTGTAGTAATTGGCTTCTGCTGCCTGGAAAAATATAGTCTAAATAAAACTGTATATATAAGAGTGCAGGTTAACCCACACTATTTTGAGAAAGGGGGTATATCTTGTGTTTTTGGTTTTATTTTCATATTTTTATTTTTGTTATTTTTTATGATTTTTTAAACTATGAAGCATTTGCAATTTGTGCTCGTCCTGGCCATCGCGGTCTACGTGTGGGAATGTGGAGACGCAAAATTCGGCGAGAGGGGAGAAATTAGCCCCAGGAGGAGAAGATGTTACGACGGAAGCTTGCCCAAGCGGCTGAAGAAAAGGGAGCGAAAAGTGTTGCTTGACGGCAGCAGCAGCGGAGAAGTTTGCCACAGGTTGTATCCCCGTGTGTCCTGCTGTCCCACCAGGAAAGCCGCCTATCAGATCCTGCACCGCAGGGATGCCAGGGTAGGTTAATGTCCAGCCACCACGTTGCATTTTCTTCAAATTAAGGGACTGGGTTTACTGCTTAAACGCCCCGGGAGATGCATTTACAGCCTTTGTGTATTGTCATTCTGCTTCTTACTGCCGACAGCTGAATTTTGGGATGGTCACGGGAAATTGCCCTGGGCTATGTTGTCTGTGAATGTCCCGATGAAAACAAAATCTTATTTAGCATTCCTACAGGGACACATAATGTATCTATGGCACTTAATGGTAGGTGTGTTTTTTTTTCTAACTGTTACCTGCGTTTTAGGTTAGACTTGCAAAATCCTAATTTGTGATCGCCATCGTATGCCTGTACTATTATGCTGTCATGGTTTATGTTTTAGTCTCTTACGTCTTTTCACATCAACTTAATGTGCTCGTGTATGAGCTGTCTATCGCTTTTGTAAAGGTTTTAACTGTTTTAAGCTTACCTGTGGTCTGAAACTGTATGAATTTACAGGTTTCGACGACACATTTTCATATTTTTCGCCAGGTGTCTTGCTTTACACTCTAATTCAGCTGTCCAATGCGCTTCAGCGTTACCATGGTAATCACTCGCCGATTTACGTTACTTCTCGCCACAGTCTGCTACAACTGTACAACTGTCAAGAGAACGGGGTACTAGCTAAACTGTTGAACCGTTTACCCGTAAAGGTAGGAGCTCGGCTGTACCTTTTTTTTGTCAACCGTCGACCTTTTTTAATCGCAACTGGGAGCTGATAGCGAAGTGTTTTCTGATCGTCTGTTTTAACAGCCGTCCGCTTAAAGCTGTTATTCGACGTTAATGTACAGGGATCTGCCTGGTGTATTCACGTTCCAAGTTAACTTAACGTTAAGTTCCACAAAATGTATCCGGCTCGGGCTTTGACGTTACATTATAAACCGGCAAAGGCATCGACCGAAGTGTTAAAATACGTGTTAAGTGTCTTGTAAGGTAGGTCTTTAAACCTCTGCTCAGTCTCCTTTGGGGGAAATAGGCAGGAAAAAAGCGACTGTATGCGCCAAACTTGTCGCGGATTCTGTAGGATCCTCACCGGGCCATTCTCATGTAAACCACCCCTCGAATCATTCAGTGGCTGGGTGGTATCTTACTTTGTGTTGCGACAAAAAGCCATATTGCATCATTTAATTTGCTCAAGTCATGCAAATAAGAGGGGGGAAACTGAATAGGACGAACTCGACTTCTCCTCCTCCCCACTACACTGCCCACACACGGAGCCCTTTCTGATTATGGCAAAAGAATAACAACAACACCATTGTGTTTGTTGGTTTCACTAATGGGAGAAGCTGGAGAACATCACTCTCCCCCAGTCATCAGCCCTGTCCAAGTGTTAATGCCTTTGAGAGGGTGTGTGTCCTTCACCATATCCCCCTGCCAACCAACTTACACCTATTCCCCTGAGGACAAGTGTTTTGTTTAAGCTCAGCGTTGCCTACATCAGTGCTGACCATATGAGGTTTGCAGAGCGTCACTTATTTTTTGCAACTGCATGTGAGACAAGTTTTTTTTTTCCAAGTGTAGCATTGTATATTAATATGTTTGTTCCGGTAATTTCACTGGCACAAGCCATTATGCAGATGCTATCATAGAAAGACGTAATCCTGTAACAGCTGTTCTCCCAAATGAAGCTATGCATTGCATCTTGGTGGGATGCCAACTTTGGAGAATGTAATGTAAACATCTGAAATAGCCTGGGGCTACATTGACGACAATTTTATTTTCTTACGCTGTTATGGCTCCATGTTTGTTTGATTATGGCTCTGTTCTTGACCTGCTTTTAGCTTGTCCTCAGCAAAAGTGCAACAGCTGAGCCTCATTGCCATTTTCTCCCTGCTTTTGAGGAACATACTCACTCACTGGGATTCAGCAAAAGACAACAAACAAAGGTCCACTTGTTCTGGTCTGGATGATGGCAACATTGGAGCCCATCCCAGCAACATATGGACACAGGGCATGGCTGAGAGCACACAAATGCTACTCTCCGTGGACCTTGTGCCAGCCCATGGCACACAGAATCAATGGGCAATTTAGAGCAGGAGGGCAGGCATGCCCACAACACTACATGGCATGAGTGAACAGGGCACAGAGACAGAGGAGCACACCACGCATACAGGGTCATAGCCAGTCTGGAGCTCCCTTTTTGGGGAAAACGTCAATTAGACAATTAGATAAACTATAGAACAAAAGTGGGATTCAGATCAGAATTAGACTATGGAGCCTCGAACAGGCTAGAATTTATTTTACCTCTTCAGTTCATCTGTTACACTGCCTTTTGTGATGAGAGATTTACTGTATATGTTAGTATATATATCTGGTAGACCCTCAAGGTTTAGCCAGAGGTTCTGCCACCTGTTGGGTAAACACAGCTCTGAGTAACTTCACACAAAATCTTTCCCTCAGTTGCAGCTTGTTCTGCTGTCAGAGCGAAGTGTAAGGCATCCATATGTTGGCCTTAGGTCTGCTGGTCTAATTGACTTCGACAGACTGCTAATTTGTTGATACCAGAGTGGGAATGATGTGCCTGTCTATCTCTAAATTGGTGTTTACACATGGACCTCACACAGAGCAAAGCACTACCAGCCTGCCTGGCTGCCTGGCTGCCCAAGCAGCGCGGCTCTTGACCTAAAACAGATTACATTGTGTTTTATTACAGCTAATTTGTTATGTAAATAATCCTGCTAATTTCTTTTGGATTAACTCTTTGTGTACTTTTGCGTAATGACCCCAAGTCAGGCTTTGAGGCTCTTATTTGGCTTCATTCATTTCATGCCCCGGAGATCTGTCAGACATGGGAATTGTAATTTGACTTTTAACTGTTTATGAACCTGGGTAAGTAGGCAGTGAATGAGATGATTTCTCTGTTTATTTCTCCAAACAGACAGGGTGTTCCAACCTCAGTGTTTAACAAATTGGTATCAAAGGCTATAGAGAAATGTGAAAACATTGGTGCAATTGCAGGGCTTTGTTAGAATTCAGTTTGTGTACATGAGATTGGAAAAACTCTTAGCAGAAATGTTGCAGTGGGAAAATGAGGAACGAGGCTAGACCACCATCACCAGTGAAAATTTGTGTCTTAGCAGTGTGAATGGTGTGAACGTTCATGCAAATCATGGCAGAGATGCTGCAGACTTTCACACTATGCAAGTGTCTGTCTCCCTCCTCATTCTTCATTCTACAGATGATGCTATGAAAAAAAGGGAGTTGCTGTGTGAACAAATTGTTCAGCAGAATAGCAACCTTAACAATAACTATCCAAACCAACCACATGTCATATCTACACAAACATGTAGAATATAAACAGACTTCATGATGACATCTAACATATGATGTTGTATGTGAAGTTTTTATGACATCTAGTGTTGCTTCATACCTTGTTGTCAGTCTGTAAATGTGTCATATGGGAGAAAGATGTTGGTTACATATAGTTGTAACTGAAGTGTTAAGTGAAGATCACTTATTTTCCGTGTGGTAACTGGGGTGAGATTGGCTAATTTAGGGCTGTTAAATGAAAGGTCTGGCGAGGGCTGTAAAGTGCTTATGCGCCTCTGTCTTTTATTGCAGAAATGGTCTAAACATTTAATCCAAAACATTTTCGCTTTCTTCCATTTTGCACATTAAATGGGCTGATGTATACACATTTAACAGAGTAAGAGAACAAAAGTTAGGCAAAAACTTTAAAGGGCTAATATTTGCCTTGCCTTAAAGTATGATTTAACATTAGTTTTGTGTGTTTTGGGGACAAAAATTGTATTGATCATGCTGTAACAACTACAAAACAAAACCAACATTGAACCAATGAACACTTATTCAAACTATGCATGTACTTTTTTTTTGCCATTAAGGACATGAAATATGTCTTATTCTACATTCACAATGGTCTCAAAAAGTCTTAAATTGGACTTGTTGAAACCTGCAGTAACCCTGTGTTATATCACCAAAATGTCCAGGTAGTTCTAAACTACATGGTGGCTTGCCTATGTGATGTGAAGTAAGAAGTAAAAGTTAACAGCCCACCGTTTTAATCATTGGTCTTTGTTGCGTGTGGTCTCCAGATTTTCTCCACCAACAACACAGAATGTGGACGTCTCCTGGAGGAGATCAAGTGTGCTCGCTGCTCCCCCAATGCCCAGGTGTTGTTCCACTCCTTGGACATGGATAAGATGCCACACAGGGAGCCAGACCTGCCGCGGCTCTGCCAGGACTTCTGCCGCGAGTTCTACTACACCTGCAGGGGGCACATACCAGGTAATTACACAGATAACAATGACCACGAATGAGCCTTGAATTATAGCCCCTGTGTGGTTTCCTGGTGATGTGCAAGCAAACATATACACTTGAGGAGAGTAAGTGCAAGTGGGCATACATTGTACTTGCTCATTTCAGTGTCTCGTACATTTGAGATGAAACTGACACGTCTGATTGTGATGAATTAAAATTCACAGCAGGCCTCATTTCTCATTGAGACTCAGCTGCACATGTAGAACTGGCAGATTTTTGGACTTATGCAAGAAGTGGTGCGTCAGTAGTCTGGTCTGTGAATATTTATTTATCCAGCTCTTACCTCATCTGACCTAACCTCCATTTGTTGCTGAGCTTGTCTCAAACGTTCTTCCACGCTGCCTCGCTCCTTGCTTTACTGTTGCACTTAAATGCATAAGTAAAATTGCTCTTCCAAAACTGTATACACACTATACAGACACAATACCAGTTTGCTGATTAGTCTCTAGACTGATATAGCACATTTGACTAGCAAATAGCAGAGTAATATTTGTGCTTTTTATTACAAACTATTTAGTCTAGCTGTGTTTATGGCACCAGGTGCAAAAAGTTTTCTTCTACAGTCTGTTAGGTTTATTTGAATCGTGCAAGTTTATTTTAATCAGCAAAAATTTGCAAAATTTGACTTTTTTTGAAGACCTTGAGTGTCGTAACAATACACAGATTTTAGACATTTCCTGACAAGTGAATGGAAAATATTCCATTTGCAAAGGTGGACATGAAAACAAATATCTCACATGCGCTGACAAAGGCCAGTCCAGCCTTACCAGTGTACCAGAAAACTGGACTAGAGCAAAATGAACTATTTTATGACCTGTGTTCCTGGATACTACTACCAGACTCAACTCCTGGGGTTGATTCTGTATTTGGGATGCATATTAAGAACCCTCACTGTGGTCTAGACATGACTGCCTGGCACCTTGCCTTCCTCAGACATTAACTGTCACTTAAAAACCTCTGTTTCATGCTCTGCCACCACTGTGTTTTCATTTGTGTAGTACGTTCACATGAATATAAACATAGTTGAAGTGTTGCTTTACTGGCCCCTCTCATCTCTGACCATGAACTCTTCTACGAGAAGGCAGAATCCACAGAACAGGGAGCGCAAGTCATTGATGCAACAGCGTTCCTTATGGATACAACACAGCTAAATGATAGGAACCCTTCTGCTCCCTGAAAGCATTTGGTTCTCAGAAGAATTTCCTTTGAAGGGATGCAAGATCACAGGTACCTGTGCCTTCAGAGTGCATACCAAACATGATCAAACACTTTTTGACTGTCTCTTCTCCTCCAGCCAAGTCTTCTTCCAATCTCTGTCGCCACAAACTGATTAGATCTGCTGTGATTTGCAAACAGAGAACAGTTTCAAACACACTTGTCTGCAACCCACCCACATGGTATGCTGCTGCTCAAGTTGAATATCAAACACATACATTCCATCCGAGTCCATCCTCGTCTGCATCTAATGGCCTGCTGGCGTATCTTGTACAACACTTGAACTACAATTGAGGTTGGCGAGTGGGGCTTTGCGCCGCACAGAGAGGGGAGGGAAGAAGAGGATGACTTGTCTGGAGCTACATTACTCGCTCATGAGCTGACAGACATATGGGCTCAGGGAGTCAAACCAAAAAAGCTCAAGAACGGAATCCAGTGAAGAATCCCCCCCTCCCTGTGTTCACCGTCTCCTTGTGCTGCTCACCACCACCCCCCCACCCCTCCCAGCCCTCCACAGATCAGCATATGTGGTGACGAATGACACATTTATTTTTCTACAAAGGTTGTGTGTATGTAAAACTGCTGAAGTGCATCAAGATGTCAAGTACTTTGGGTGGGCCACCCAGGTTGCCTTGGAAGATAACCAGATGGAAGTATAACTTTAGCACTGGGGAGCCGGGAATATGGACAGAGTTCTGTCTCTCGCTCTTTCTCTCCCTCTGTCTTTATCCTCTTCTTTGCTCTCTCTGTTTCTCTTTTCTTTTTTCTTTTACATGCTCTTCCTCTTCTCTTTTACTTGGTTTCATACTGTTTCTACTACCCACTAAATGCAAAAAGATTAATTAGATTCAATCTTATTGCAGAGAGAAATCTCTTCCAAAAAGTTATATGAATTGCTTGCATAACTGGTAACATCATTTACTATTCTTAAATATTGAATACAAACATTTTCTAAATTGTGGCTCTGAATTGTATCATGTGAGTCAGTAACAGTTAATTTAAGCACAAAACAGACATAAACAGACGATATGATATTGTCCTTAAAGGGACAGTTCACCCCACAATTAAAGATACATATTTTCCTCTGGCCTGTAGTGCAATTTATCCATCTAGATTAAATCCATAATCCATCACAAACCAAGTGCCATCTCATTCCATTATATTCTTGCCAGCCGATATCTCCAAAACTCTGCATCTCATACCAAAGCAATCTATATGGATAAATAGCACTACAGCCCAGAGGAAAAATATGCAATTTAGATTTTGGTGTGAACCTTCCCTTTACCTTTTGCTAATTCAAAATTGCTGACCAAAGGTATTAAAATGAAACAGTAGCCTTTACAGCATCTATAACTGTCGTCCTTCTCCCATGAAATTTCCTACTGGCCCTTGATTAGTCCATGTACTTAGCCCCCATTTCTCCATAAAGACATTTACTGCCTTGACTCTCACTTCTGCCTGGAGGCCTCCCACCTTCCCCTTAACTCCTCTTCTCTCATATCTTCCTCCCCTCTTCACTCATCCCCCCACCCTGCACCCGAGGTCCCCAACCAGCATGGTTAAGATAACTGCAGACACAAGTGGGTGGGTGGTATGGCCAGAGCTGTGTGTGTGTGTGTGTTTCTGTGTGTTTGATCTTCATGTTGTGTTTAGATGTTTGAGGGGATATCCTATCACCTCCAGTATTTGGTGCGGTCAGCGCTTGCGGTTGGTGTGTGGCAGGAGAGGGAGATGAAAGGAGGGACAGGGAGAGTCCTGTTTGTGTTTTTATCACTGGTGTATTTGCTCTCCTCTGTCCTCTGAGGGATTGACTAAAGGAAACAATATTGGCAAGATTGTTTTTAGGTCGCAAAGGGCCTCTGAGACCCACTGCACACTGTGCTTTTTGCCGGGAATAATGTTGTGACGGCTCAGGCTGGAGGCGTAGCTGTGTGTGACTGCATGTTTATGCAGATCACTTTTTGCTCTGGCACTGAAACATTTTAGGTAAACCAGGAGGCCAAAGAAAAGTAAGGGATGTGGTTGTAGTTTTACCTTGAATTCACATGCTAAAGTAGTAGAATACAATCAGCAACTCAAGCCAAGTCAAGTCAATTTTATCTATATAGCCCAATATTGCAAATCATTAACCTGCCTCTTCACAATCTGTACAGCAACACGCTACATCCTTAGACCCTTGATTTGGATAAGGAAAAACTTCCCCCAAAGTATGAACAATCAAAATTATTCATCGATCGAAACATATTTGAAGAATATAAATCTGGGAGAATTTCACACAATTTCCAGGTGCCGCCAGACAGGTGAACCTAAAAACCTTCTTTCCACCATGGAGATCTGGAAGAGGACAGACTACCCAAACACACAAGAGGCAAATTCAAGCACTGCACAGATAAGAGAAAGGAAGAGAGAGACAAGGACGTCATGCACACAAGGGAGACAGAGGCAACAGGGGAGACTGAATCTGGTGGAGGATGATCCAGAAGATCCAGATCCAAACAACTGGAATGAGGTGCTGACAGTCAGAAGAGAAATATAGTTCCCACTTCAATAATTTCAGTATGAACATCCTTTACAGCACACACAGCTGAGAATCATCAGCTTATCAACTGAAATCAATACCATGATTGTGTATAAATTGACCAAGAGGTGATAAAGGAGATAAAAAGCGAAAAGCAGATGATTAAGAACAGAGCCCTGATGGTACTCCATATCTCACATCAGAAAATTTAGATGTAGTATTTCTATAGAGAACACATTGTGTCCTTTCAGATATGTAAGACTTTAAGACTTTAACTTTTTTAAGGCTTGAGACACCAAATTTAATTCCCAGTTATACAGTGATCTATGATGTCAAAAGCTGCACTGAGATGTAGTAATAAAAGCATCAAGGTGGAAATCATACTAAGTTAAAGATAATGAATCACTTTAATAAGTGCAGTTTCATTGAAGTGACAGGCCCTGAATGCAGATAGAAAATCTTTACAAAGATTACTGTCAGATACATGGGCCAAAAGTTGCTGAGACACAAGTCACATGTCTTTGTTTGTTTGACAAATCAAGCAAAGAATATCGCTCTACCTGAAAGCATGTTTGTTTATTCAGAATTACATGGAATATTTAACAGGTTGATTATTTCATTTCAGATGCTGTGCCCATGTGTGGCTCTTTAATGCAAAACAGTCACACCTGTTTAAAGAAAAGAACAAGTGTTTGGGTCATTAAAGAAGATTTAGGAATTTCCAAGAACTGCAGGAATAATAAAAACAATCTCTAATTAATTGAATGAACACAGCTTTGCACAGGGAACAGAACTTTTGGTTAAAGTAAGGGCTGTGGCATTTGGTACCACTCAACTGTTGTGTGCAGGGAGAACATTTATTTATAGATTTATACATTTATTTTCTTTGCAAATTGAAATGCTGTGAGGTTATCATAGACCAGCAGGATGAGGCGAATATGGCTTTACTCTTTGAATGGTCAAGGATCTTTGTGATGGCGAGTCTGGGGGTCACTAAGGGGCAAGATTTTCTCTGCATTCTAATCCAAATGAAACAAAACTGTCTGACAATGAATTTTTATATGTTATCCATATGTCTGATGCTTAGTTGCAGACCATAGAAGAAATGCTGAGTTGAAGAAAACCCCACACGTTCACAGCCAGGGAAACAGTATTAACTGAAACTCTTGACCAGAGTTTGAATTGGATATGTAGTTTAATGCTTCTAGTAATCATAGGAGACTCTTCTTGCCTAAGAATCATGTTGAAACTGCCTGTTGAGCCTAAATTCTGGGTTGAAGTTATGTGTTGCTTTTTTTCTAGATATCGAGTCTTTCTCAAGAACACTACTTTTGGGATATCTCTAAACAAAAAGACACAAAGCCAATTCCCAAATGACCCATGGTCCAGCTGATAGAAGAAACTTTGGGAAAAAATTTGAGAAAATTACTGCCCTGATTACATGTGATCTTTCACTGGGTGTATTTCAAATTATTTATTATCATTGAATACAGCGTTGCTTAACAGATTAAAAAGAACAGTGTTTTTCATCCAGGAATCCATTAGCACTAGTCAAGTGCAAAAACATCATTTCAGAAATAAAAATAATGACAGTGTAAACTTAAATTGAGAATGCAGTCTTTTGCTCTGTGGAGGAGGCATAGTCCACTGCAGAGCCCTGTCTAATCTGTGATACATTTGGTTTGGCCCAGTTTCTCTTCACTTGTTCATTTCAGCCCAGTCTAGCCAGGATTTGGTTTGGCTCATCAAGCATAACTCCAACCCTCCCCAACACACAAGCACATCATATCCTTTCTCTCTTCCTCTGTTTCACTGTTACTCTTTTGTCCTGTCTTGCACATACTCATGCATGTACACAAATACAGTGCAGCCACACACATGCATTACAGACACGTGCACACACGAATGTACGTGCCATGGACACAATGATGGAGAATATTCTTTAGATTTTCTTGCTTTAACCTTCTCTATGAGCCTGATGGATAGAGTCATTTATCCATGCAGTGTCTACAGTAAGTGTATGACCCTCTGTCTATGTCTGTATCTGCTATGCTTGCTAGAACTGTTCCAAGCCGATGTGGATGAGTTCTGCCAATACTATGGGAGGAGAGATGGAGGTCTGTGCTTCCCAGATTTTCAACGAAAGCAACCACAAGGCCAGGATTCCAACTACTTGGGAGACGAGAAACTAGAAGATATCAGGTTTGATAGCAGGTTTGTAGCCTGACATTTACCATGTTTTTCATCCATTTGAGAATTGAGTTACATTGTGGAAGATGTACATACTATTATTTTGACTGAGCTTTGGCTTGTTCTTGATGTGTTTCAGCCAAGTGAACTGTTCTTTTCAGGCTTCATTAGTACTTAGGAGTTCAGATTCATGACATTCAGCTGTCATCTTTATGTCTTTATAGAAACAGGCGTCACATGTTCTGGGTTCACTGGTTCACTGGTCCATTTTGACATGGTCCATACTCTCAGACAGAAATGCTATGCCATCTCTCCTCTAATCCTAAAGTTTGTCCAGACTGCATTTGCTCAGCTTTGCTCACATAATGAAAATGCTTATCCTGCGTCATTCTGGTTGCCTCCCTCACTGCAAAGGTCTGTACATCACAGAGGGCTTTGCCCTTTTGTCCATGGGGGGATGCCTTTCATCTCTGTTTTCCCTGAGGCAAGAAGGCCAAGCAGCATGTGCACCTGAATAACAGCAACCAACATTCAGTCAAATAACTTACAAAAGTTAGAGTTGGGGGCTCATTTGTCGCTTTTGTCTGCACATTATCCTCTGAGAGGTATGAGGACACTGAGCAGGACTCTCTCAAGTTAGAGGCTGGAAGAACATGCCAAAATTAAATCAGTTTTTGGCTGTCATTTATGACTTTATTTTAAGTTAAGTTAAGGTGCAGAACTCATGTGCTTGTGTGCCTTGTGCAATACACAGAGGTGCACTTTTTGGTATTTTCATGGCTTGTTGCACACAGCTCTCTATGGGAGTACAGAGAAAACAGGATAGTATAAAAAAAAAATCAATCATTATACGTTACTGGTGTGTATTCTACTTGATTGTGGGCTGGTATCAGTTGTGGTCAGTCACCTCAGCTTCTTTTACCTGGTACCTGGAAGGTGGATGGATGTGAAGGTTAGTTTGTCAGTTGTACAGTATGTATAAAGTTGTATGTAGAGAGAGGATTGGTGGAGATCTATGGTTGTCAAAGAGTTCAGTGATTTAGAGAGAAGAAAGAAGTTTTTGTTCAGTTGTTATAGCTTTCACAGTGTAAACAAGGAATCTATGTAAAATTCTACACATAACAGAAGTGTGCATGATTAGTTTGCAATGGTCTGATGCTTGTTGCACTAGACTTGTCCAAGAGAATCAGTGGGTTGTGAAGTCAAACTTTGTTACTCAGATTAGGGACTGCAGATGGAAATCGCTGAGTACCTGCTGCCTTCAGATGGCTGTCGAGCGTTCTTGCACTGTAGAAATACTGGTAGGAATCAGACATGATGATAAACTTGATTTTTGCCGTGTATGTTAAAGTGTCTCCTGTTTAAGAATGTGTAATATAAGTAAAATAAACAAGCAAGCATTCAGAAAACCTACAAAATCCTACACCAAATCATTGTTAATGTCATAAAAGTAATTTTATGTTTATCTTATTGCTGATTGTTTTATGCTTCCTTTCAAATACTATTACTTCAAACTCTGGCATGCCTCCCTCTACCTCATAACTGGATTATTCACTGCCACCACCGGCCTCTGACCTTTTGTATCTCCCTCGTTACCCAGGAAACACAAACACAACTGCTACTGTGCCCAGGAGGTGTTGAGTGGTCTGAGGCAGCCTGTGGCCGTGGTGCACTGTGGGGATGGATCCCAGCGGCTCTTTGTCCTGGAGAGGGAGGGGATCGTCAGGATACTCAACCATGACCTCGAGCTAATCAAGGAGCCCTTCCTGGACATCCACAAGCTGGTGCAGAGCGGCCTGAAGGTAGGAATGAGCCTGCCTTCATAGTGTTAACAAAGAACACAGAGGTAATGTGATGATTATATGTATGCAATTTGAGCACATATGTAAACAGGAAAGAGAGAAGGAAAGGCACTTGGCTGATGGAGTATGAAATATTGTTTTCTACATTGCTAGAGTAAAGGAGTATCTGTAATTTGTTATAACACAACTGTTTGCACCTATGTAAACGTGTGAGGAATATCGTAGCCCAGACAAATCTCTTGAAAGTGGTGCCTGCTCACTATTAGTATTTAATTATATAATTACGCCAAACAAGCAGTCATTCATCAAATGTGATTGTGGCTAATCATTACGCTATTATCTGCTAATTAACTGTACATACAGCACACATTGTGCTCGCTGCTAATTTTCTGCTAATTCTCACAAGATGGGTTAATGGCTTTCTTAATTTCTCCCATATTGTTCCTATAAGGGTTCTAATATCCCACATGGTGACTTAGCCAATACTTTACAGAGTGACTAACTCAACACCCCACATGATGACTGGAATGACAGCTAAACAACTCTCAAAAATTCTAACATTGTGTGCATTTTATTCACTTCAACAAAGAGGTTTTTTTTTAAATCAGATGTCTGTGATATGTTTTTGCCTTCTCCTGCTCTCTTGGTGAAAGTAATGAGGGGTTAGTGATATATATGTAGAGTAAAGAGCTGAAAAGACTAATACACCGGTATGAGGTATCCCAATTTCAATATTAAATCGAAAATCAATTGATATGAGATTTCAATTTCAATGATTGAAAACAGGTGTAGTATTTTTTCTTTCTCTCCACTCCCACCCTCCTGCAGCATCCTGTGCTTGACTGAAGAAAAAAAATACAATTTCAAAGAAGGCACATCGTAGCATACCGACTGTTCACACTGTCATTCTAGATACCATACAGAATATCTCTCAGAAGAATTTGAAAATGTAAATGACAGTTGTCAGGATATAAAACCAATGATCTGTTAATCTTTACAAATCAAGGCTCTATAGTCTAACAATGACGTGGCTGTCGGCACAAAAAAAAAAGTTTAAATTGAAAAAATGAATTGAATCGTGACCTTTATCTTGATTGAAAGTCAAATCAAATCATTGACGTGGAGAATTGTGACACCCCTAATGTCTGTATTTCTGACAGGAATTAGCACCTGCGTAGCATTTACATAGTCTACTTGACCACCTACCGTCATCAAAGCCTGCTTGCCAGGAGGAGACATAATAGGATATTGCGGTGTCAAGGGGCAAGTAAACATCTGTTTTACTCCTGTTTGGCTTCGTGCCCTGTCTGAGAAAAATAAACAGAGGCCAAGCAGTAAAAAAGAGATGAAGGTACACATGAATAACTTAGGGCTGGGTGATACATCAATATTATTTATATATTATGATGAGGCTAGATATCCTCTCAGATTTTGGATATTGTTGTCGTAATATGGTGCAAGTGTTGTATTGCATTACAATAAAGTGATGAAATTTTCTGAAACTAAACTGTTCTAGTTGTTCTAATATTGGTCTTTACCCACTTAGTCATTATGCCCACATCACTGATGATTATTTATCAAAAATGCATTCATATTTTGTGAAAGCACCCATAGTCATGCCTACAGTATTGCTGCAATATTAAGGTATGTTATGGGGGGGGGGGTGCTAGTTGTAGAAATAACTGACTTTGGAAATATTGCAAAACTTAAACATCAAGTATACTGCAGCTCTAAGGATTCTCCATCGATATCTCAGTTGCGGACGATGTAATCTTTAGAGTAATGACTCTAATGTCCTGGTATTTATTTTTGTGCGTAATCCTTTATGCATCTCAGATTTTGAATTTGAGAATTGTTCAGAAATAGTTTAGATTGCATGAGATGGGGGAGCTGGGATGTTTGTGAGGCACACTCCCAGACAGGAAGTTTATCTGTCACGCATGCCTCCTGCTCCTCCACTGACAAGACCCTTTGCTTATAAGGAGTCAAACAGAGCACAGCAATTGAATATGCAACTGCCCCCTACGGGATACTGTCACTGCTCTGCTGTGCTCCCTTATCATCATTCAATCCAAACTGGTTGTGGATAAAGTGATCATTATGACAATTAGACGTGGCTCGATCCCCCGCAGACCCCAGGAGTCCTATTCTGTGATGTTGGCTGCCAGAACGGGCTCCCAGCCACACGGGGTGAACAGAACCAGGGGAGGGCTAAGGTGTTTACTGGCAGCATCAACAGGATGGAGGTGCCTTTATACAGAGAGAGGAACCCAGGCCCCCAGGAGACAGGGCAGATAACAGGTTTATCATCAGCTCCATGCGCATGCTTTGATTGTAATGTTCTGTGCTTCCTTCTGGTCTTCTATCCCCCTCTTTCCATGGATCCCCCCGGTGCCAATTAAGCTGAACTGCACAGAAACAATGCTGTGCTGTGGTGGTGTGGGCTCCTAGCTGCGCTGTGGGTGTTCTTCTCCTGAAATTCAATCTCTATACCCTAGTTCCCCCCCTCACCCACCACCTACCTACCACACACACACACACACACACACACACACACACACGCACACACTCACACACACACATTCACACACACACACTACCCATGTCATCATCACAGTGGTCTCTCCACAATTGGCTCACATTCACACACCTCTAAAATGATGGTGAAATGTGGACAAACGTCCTGATTGAACAGGACCCTGCCACAGGATGTGGTGAGGAACTGGTGCATGTAGCTGATTTTGACCGTTCTTTGTGAAGCACTGACTGTTACTGGATTTTTGATTCCAATACCAATACAGATATTAGGGCTGAACAATTAATCAGAACTTTATTGAAATCACAATATGGACTATAACGGCAAAAATACCATTCTGAATTAAGTATTATTTTGTAGCCAAGCCTACAAATCGTGTTCCATGAACTGAAGAAAAAATCTTTGTTTGATACAGATCCTCACAAAAAATAATTTTAATACATTTTCCAATGAAAATGATGATCATTAATTCCAATATTGTCAAAAAAATATAATCACAGTTGCAATATTTTATTGTCAAAATAATCACAATTAGATATTTTTTCCAAATCGTTCACCCCCTACAGGTACTTGAGACATTAAAAAAAATGCAATAACAATGCAGCTGTCAAAAATGTTTTTTGACAAGATTATTAAAGGCATATTGCAAAACATTTTTGCATTAAAATGTCTAAAAATGATTTTGTACTGAAATAGCAAATGTTCCTAACAATGTTCAAACCCAGAGAAATCAATAATTTTATTCAGGGTAAAAGTGCATTTCATTCGCTCGCCTGTCAATCATTTATCCCCTGTAGTTGCTGTAATGTGCTACAAGAAGAGGGTAAAAAGAAGCCAAAGTGAGGAAGGAAGTTGGCAAATGTGACAGAATGTAACATAAATAAAAATTAAATAACATTACCTTGTCCATGATCATGATTTCTGCCTGCATCACGTCAAATAGATTTTCATCCATAATGGTGGTTGTTTAACTTACATCCAGTCCTTCTTGTAATCTAGAAAAAAATACTATTTGTATGGTTGTGCTTGCCAGTCACAACAAGTGTTCTTCAGTGTAACCCAATGTGTGATTGGCTCATTGGTATTGAATGAAGTACTCTTTTGGTCACTGTATCACTTTAAGGGTACCGGTATTGTAATTTTTAAAAATAATATCCTTATATACATTACATCACAATTATTTGAAATGATTTTCAGGCGAGTTTGCAACAAAATTAGACTTTCTTGTCCAATTAAGCCAATTAAGGTAATTTTAGTTGTTTCACATGTCATGAGTCTGAGGACACAGTAGCACCACGCTCATTCTGTGCACCAGTGGCAACTCCCATCTTTCTAGTTGAACATGTTTTATTCGATAGCAGTGATTCAAGCATGAAAGTTACATTAAGTTTTATAGAGAAGTAAATGACCATTTAAAATAACATCAGCTACAATTAAGTACACTTTCAGAAGTTGAGAGCAGCATGTTGTGATAGTGACAGTAAGTTTTACAAATGAAGACATCTGTGAGCAGAAACTCGAAGCTTGACAGTCCACTGACATGTATTAGCCTGTGTAACAGGGACGAGGGGGCCTGCAATAAAATATTTCACTGTTTAAACAAATAAGTCACAGCATGTTATTCTTTCTGTCCCCGCTTGGCTGACAGCTGCTCTGTATTCTCAGCGGCCATCAGAGGCTCAGTGCTGCTCTCATACAGACTAAAATAAGTGGCCTCATCTTCGCTTCACTTTTCGCTGACTAGAGGCAAAGGCAGGGTCAAACTCATACTGATCCCACAATTATCCCCAAACAGTGGGATGCCTTCCAGTGAACGATGAATGCTAACAAGTAGGCAAAAATTGTCTATTCTAGGAACTTTAAGGCACAGATGATGGATTATATCTTATTCCTGGTTGGTGGGAGGATTAATGTATCATGGGATTGTTGTGCGCTTGTTACAGGATTTATGTATCAACAGGTGGATGAATTGCAGCGCAGATTAGATCCTCATTGTACAAGAGAAAAGCAGGGAATACTACACAGGAGGCGTGTGTATGTGTATGTCTGTGAGGGAGGTGTGAGTGTAGACGCATCAGGTAGTCTCTGAGTGAAGGGCGTAGACATTGTTTTGCCCCAATCAACTCATGTGGAATGTCTTTTGGTGGAGGAATGCCCACGAGCCAGCGTGGAAGGATCAAAAGGTTTCAGGGTAACAATGCATGAGCCAACACGTGCGTCACCAGGACTCAAAGACAGCTGCCCCTGCAGAACTGGAAATCGTAGCGATGTGTGTGTGTGTGTGTGTGTCGCTGCCTCCGCCACTCAGACAGGACCAGCATTCCATGTAATGCACCGTGAGATGTGAGATAACAACCGCTCCTCATCCCTGCACCTCACTTTCCCAGCTTTCTGTGGAATGACGCCAGCGCTTTGACAGTGCCAAAGCCGGAGCCCCAGAGAAGAGAATTGGAGGGAAAAGAGGAATGCAGAGGCAGGTGTTTGTGAAAAATGAAGAGATAATTCCTCATGAGAGATTCAATCAGAACCCCCTGCCTGGCTGTGGAAGAATGATGGTAGTCATAAAAAACACAAAGATGTTCAAGGGAAAAATGGAGGGAATGTGTTTCAAGTTGACACAGCGGAGTCATTTGTGTTGTTTGACAGAGGTTTGGAGATGGCAACCATTATAATCAGCAACATTAACATCTGTTGTTAGGAAATCGTACAGGTAAAATATTATTAATATGAAGATGAGAAGAAGTGCAACAAAATCTTACAGTTTACTCCTAAATCATCTCACATTCTCATTCTGATGTACTGTACATGAAAAAACAGAATTAAAGCTGGGGTAGGCAGTTTATTTTTAGCGTCATTGGGCAAAGTTCTGTAATAACCTTTAAATATAATGTAATTTAAGTGGTTTGAGAGAAAACAAGACTTTCTGCTTCACCTCTTGGCTATGTCTTCAGGATTTAGGAAATCTATCCCATGATGGAAGACTTTGGCCAATCACAGGTCGGCAAGATTGTTGATTATCTCATTCCCAAAACGTCAGTTTCACAACCTGGGAGTGAGATCCAACTATAAACTATCTTTCTCCTGAATCAGTTACTTCACCTTTAAAACCAAGATGAAATGAAAAGTGACTTTTTAACCCTTTTAGATTACATCCCCAACCACGTTGTGGACCTATTTATCAATATATGGTATTTCTTGAAATGTAGATTTTTATTTATATTCTTTTTATATCAAAATCAGATTTTTTCTCCTGTAAAACAAAATATGATATAGGCTAATGTAAGCTGAAACTAACCAGTTTCAACCAATAATATCATGACATCCACCTGTTAATCAATCATCAACTTTTAGCGGGGTGGGGCTGAAGCACATTCATTAGTTAGTGTGCTAGCAACAGCATGGTTTGTCGGTGTGTCTTCGAAGATGTTCACCAACACAAACCTTGGTCTACTTCACCAAAATAACGCCGTTATGGTACAGCTGGCTAGAATTTGTTCACTTTGAGGAAAGTGGTATTTGTGACAACAGATTATGTGCAGTGGACTGCTTCAGTAGCTAATGTTAGCTGCATGGAGCATACTAAGGGATGGTGGCTGGGCCTCACCGATTAACGTACTGTACAAAAACACGTAATTGATTCTATTCACTGATTTGGATGAAACTCGATAATATTTTACAAAGAAAATGATTTCTGGTTTTCCCTCGGATGTCCTACGTCTGCTCAGTCTTAACTAAGGCTCAGAGTTTTTACTAACTTAGCTGCTGTTAACAAGCAACAGAACCTGGCTCAGCAGCCTCCCAAGGAACACGGCTGAACCAGCACCGAATGTACCCTCTAAAACTAAGCACGGAGGTCATTTACCCAGTTTCCTGATAGCTTTACTTGGTGCTAAAGTAGCTAAGCCCTAACTTCTGTTAGCTTGGTTAGCCATGCAACTAAGTTAACATTACCTTACTCAATCATGGGGTGCTAGAAGCCAAACCCAGCAAGCAAACCACTTTTGTACTGTATTCCCTGTTGTCAAACCTCAGTTGGTTTCTGAGGCAGTGTTTGGTTCCAGCCTCACCATCTTCGCTTAGGTAAATGCACCACTGCACTGTAGCTGTACGGCTGTGGGGACATTGCATTAACACTCACTGAGTGCTATTGGCTACTGCAACAAGTCTCTCCCTAGTTGCCTCATTTCACAGGAAACACATAATGCCATATGCTGAACAAATAGCACTCTGATTTCTATTTCATGTGGGCTAATTAAATGACACAGATATGTGCGGCATATCACAGCATAACATAAGGTACACACATGGTATTGTAACAGATTAAGTGTAGTATGACACAAGGCAGAGCAAAACTCCTTTTAAACCCAAAACCCTGGAAAATTCAGTTTTCAGCTGACAACGTGAAAACCAGTTTGCACATTCTCTAAATGAGCTTGTCAGATCTACATACTGCAGCTCTGGCAGCAGTGATCAATGTTCAAGAGCTACAGGTTGGCACTCTGTCTTCTTTTAATCAAGGTGTCTCCTTGGATTGGCTCTGCAATGAAAGGCTTTCTAATGCACTGTTTGTTTCTTATGGCTCCAGTGCCAGCACTGCTGTCTTCCTGCTGCTGAGGGAGCTAGTCATTAGCAAGGGAGCTAATATTTCGGCCCATTTAACCACTGTGTATCTTGGTGGTCCCGCTTTGGCTCCAGATCTAGGCCTCTTTGGAATTGCGGTCTGTGACCCACTCCCTATGGTAAGTTTATTTTAGGGATGTGGGTCACAGCATCCCCAAAATCCAGCATATGGATTGAGCATTTCAAGGTGAGGTTGAGAATTCCTCTTCTCAACATGCAACTTTTTGACATTCTTTGGCAAAGTGCAGTCACCTCTGCTCTCCGACTTGCATCCAGCTGTACAGTGTGCTGCATCCACTCCCACATAACTCCTTTTTTATTTGACTTCAATGATCTGACATTTAGTAGTGCTCATAAATTTTTTGCGGAGGAACTCTGCCTTTTGGGGTGGAGATTTATTTGTCAACTTTCACAACATTTCACTATATATTCAGATTGATTGAACCCCTGTGGCTTATCATGTGGGTCTCTGTTGTTGCTCAGTGGTACTTCAAGTACATTCCTTTGCATAGAGTCATCTCTTCTGCATTCGCATGTGGCCTGTGTCACTGCTGTGTTTGACTGGGCTGAGTCTAACGCAGTCCAAACAACTACGGGATCTAGTACACCAATTTATGATGTGTGTTCCTTGGCCTGTGATATAGACTACACCTATCCAGAGCCTGCTACTTATGTGCAAACCAAGAGATACCTTTTTCTTTTACTATTTTGAGTGGCAATACCTTAAGGATGAGATAGCTGTGTTAATTGCAGAGGCAATACTTGTTTGTTTGCCATGAGTAAGATAATTTCTCTGCATGATGCTCACTTTCGTTTTCAAAAGAAAAAAGAATCAAGCTGTTTTAGAGGGATACAATCACACAGGGACCACTTTATAAACATTCTTCACACCTAAGCCTAGCATTCTGTTCATTCTTTTGTCAAGAAGAAATAGTGAGAGCTAGTACAACATTAAAAAAAAGGAACCGACCTGGCTTTCCTTGCCTGGGGAACAAAAATGCTGTAGCTGATTATTACAGCTAACTATGATGGGAGGACCACCAGGGTAGTGACAACTGATGTAGCTGCCTCCGGGGTGAGACAAAGGTTTACATATTACACAAGCAATTTGGATGTTTTCTAAACATGTTGCCAAGACAGTGGGAGTTGGCAGCTCTCGTCCCCTCCACCCCCCTTTTCTCCAAGCCTTGAATTTTGTATGGATTTTGTGTAAACCGGGAAAGAGCGAGGGGGACGGGGAGCAAAAAGCACGGACTGAAGCACTCTGCACTTTTGTGCTCTCTATGAACTGTGAGTGAGCTAATAAATTCTTTCAGCCACTCAGCGTAGCATTCACGGATATCCCCCAAAGATTACACACACAAATCACCGCACAATGGAGGCCACCGGGAGGGCCTGGGCGTCACAGGGGCCCCCCGACCCTGTGGACAAGCGCACATAACCAGGCTGCAGAGGAGACGGGGCAAAGGCGGGGGGTTGTAGAGGAGGTGCAGCTCTACCCAGAGTCAAATGCTTTATAATGGTTGGTAATGGTATATTCAAGGAGGTTGGTGAAGGTGTGAAGAGAAACAGGCGAGGGGAGAAAAAGAGAGAATGGGAGAATAGCAGGGGTGTGAAAGGGAATGTGATGGATAAATAAAAAAGGGGATTAGAGAGGTTGAAGAATTAAAAGGAGGTGGGGGGGTGATGGGTGTGCAGGGGTTGCATGTAGTGGCCGTGGTGATGATGAAGATGGCCGAGGGGGGTGATTCCAACCCCACACAGCCGAGCAGAAGCCAAGGAGAGGGACATAATTAACTCCTGGATCTTTTGTGTTTCTCATCTGACTGCAGGGTGGAGATGAAAGGGGCCTGCTAAGCCTGGCATTCCACCCCAATTACAAGAAGAATGGCAAGCTCTACGTCTCCTACACCACCAACCAAGAGCGCTGGGCCATCGGACCACACGACCACATTCTCCGTGTGGTTGAATACACCGTTTCGAGGTAATAGGAGAAGTGTGTGCCAAATCTACCTTAGAGATGGGTCCTTCACTGCCTGAAAGGCTCACAGTCTGCACAACATTAAACCGACTAATCTATTAACTGTTGAGGATTAATATAGCCTAGACATACATTACTTCATGCAAAGCACACTTAATTAACCATAAAGATTCTTAGGCATTCTTATTGACAAAAACAGTACATTTCACAATGTCATTAGTCAGATTACAGGTGGTGAAAATCTGCTTTTCAAAGTATGATCTCATTTTGCTGTTTATTTTTTTAAAAATGTGACCATTTAAAGTGGAATAAGAGAAATAAGAAAAGGATGAAACTGAAACCTATTACATGAAAAAGTCTTGTCCAAAGAAATTCCTAACTGCTTGTCTTACCTTAACCTTAGTTTCAAAGATCCTATCTTCACAATTCCCAAACTCATGGCTGTGTTCTATCCTATCCCAGACTTCATCTCTTATCTTATCTTAGGAAAGTCATGTTAGTGAAGAAGAGGAAGTCTTTTCCCCAATTACTGGCCCACAATAAAGATTTGAACGGATGTAGCATATTGATCAAATTCAAAATGAATTGTCCTGGCAGTCAATACAGGATACCTGTTAATAAAAATAACAGGTATCTTCATATGGTTTGATAAGCCTTTCAGTCATAATATTTCCGTGTCCATGTTGTTCCCCACTTTCATTGTCATTCTCATACAGACCAAACAACATTGGTGGTGCAGGGTCTGTCCCATCCTAACTTAAAAAAATCCTCATTAGAATGGCTCTGTAACAGCTGAATTCCTATCTCAAGATAGGATGATTTTTCCTAAATGCAGTTAGGAAACATGTTTCTGTAATACCAGAAATCCTAAATGTTCTGAGATAAGGTAGAACTTCAGACTTATAAAGTTTCTGTAATGAGGCAAAACGCTGGAGGAATTGATTTTAATATTGGCTATTCCAATCCAACAACGCTGACTTGACAAATCTTTGCCAGTGACCATGGTAACCAAAGTAAATACAAAAGCTTCAAGGGCACACAGCATACTTATTCTAAAGATGCAATGGAGAAAAATGAGGGATTTTTGTCTCACGAGGATTTAGAATGTAGGTCAAACGTCCCACCTAAATAACTTTGAGTGTGCACTGTTTTGCTGAATATGTTGATTTGCAACACTCTTAATGACACACCTGTGATTAAGGAAACAATCTTCTCTCACGAAAGTGTTTAAGTGTTACATTTTAATTTGCATAATCACAGTTGTATGTTTGACTTAATGATCTAATCTTAATTATAGTCTTGGCATGCAATCTTGGTGACTGCGGTGTATAGTCCTTAAATTGAGGGTCCAATAGAGAAATGACAGTTAAAGTATTTGACGGTTGTGTAAGAGAGTAATTCTTTCTTTCTTTGGCAAGCTGCTTTTTAAAAATTGCAGGACTACCCAAAATAACACATCATGAAATATTTGTTGCTGATACTGTGAAGCCAAATCCTCACTTTGCACTAGAAATTGTGCAACATTTTGAAGCCTGTGTTACATCTCCACCCACTGTCTTTGCCTTAATGAGACAATGCATTAGATTTAGACTAAATGTCTCCAGACAACAAACTATTTAAACTCATTTAATGTTGGATATGTCCATGTCAGCGTTTCTTATCCATGCTTTAGTATCATTTTACCCACTAACATAATTATTGTCTAAAGTAGGCTAATTCTGACACTATCAGAGTATGTGCTCATTTATAAAATCATGTCTTATGCAGCATATTTTAAAACATTACCACCACTTACCAAGACCATAATACAGTGTATGATTTTGAATATTTATGTGAGACTCTATGGAAGCATGTAGGCATGTACATGTTGTAAATATTAGTGACTTTGCAGTGTAGCAACCATCATTTATGTTTGTCCTTAGGAAAAATCCAAACCAGGTGGACACCCGGACTGTTCGGGTGCTGATGGAAGTTGCAGAGCTGCACAGGAAGCACCTCGGTGGTCAACTTCTCTTCAGCCCTGATGGTCTGTTGCACATCATCCTGGGAGATGGCATGATCACCTTGGATGATATGGAGGAGATGGATGGACTCAGGTGAGATCAGAAGTCTGAGAATTGTAGTATAAATGATCAAATGCCGCTGTGTGTGTCCTAAGATTGAACCGTTTCCTAGCTCCTGCCATCGTGAAGGTGTATTTTGTTTGTGTGTTTGAATGCAGTGATTTCACAGGGTCTGTCCTGAGGGTAGATGTGGACACAGACTGCTGCACGTCACCTTATTCCATACCACGGAACAACCCTTACTTCAACAGCACCAACCAGCCGCCTGAAATCTTTGCCCACGGATTACATGACCCAGGCAGGTGAGTGAAACACTTTGATGAGAAACTTCCACAATGTCACACTGTAGAACTTAAAGGGATCATTCAGATTATTTAATGTGGGGTTGTATGAGGTACTTATTCACAGTCAGTGTGTTAGCTACAGTAGATTGTCCTCTGCATGCCCCCAGTTTGGAGAAGCAGAGTACCAACGCACAGGTTAAGCAATGTACTGCAGTGGACAGCATCAGCAGCAAAAAGTCAAAAGCTCAACCTAAGGAAAAAAATCAGTTTATGCGTGTTATATATATAATATATTTTCATCACTTTACTTTGCCATCAGACAGTCTTTTCAGATGGGAATTCGGTGTTGTATGAGCCAAATATCACTCTCCAAACCAACCAAACTCCATGGGTGAAATCAGTAATTTTAAATACTTGCTGGTCTACGCCTGCCTTGATTGGTTAGTTTGATTGTGTTATTGTGTGATTTTGGTGAATCTGAACTATCCTTTTAAAATACTGAAGTCACACAATAACAAACAAACTAACTGATCGAGGCAGTGGTAGACCAACAAAACCTGTGTTCTGCAAGGTAAAATTACTGTAGATTTGCCTGTGGAGGGTGAAGGGAGAGATATTTCGTGTACAAAACAGCAGTTTCTTGTCAGAAAAGGCTGTCTGATGACAGAGTAAAGCAGTAAAAATGTTCTAAATATAGCGTACACTTAAAGTGATATTGATTTTTCTAGGTTGGCCTTTTTTGTACTGGTGGCATGCTGACTGCCATCTATTGTAGGCAATATGCCAACTGTAGATAAGTACCTCATACAACCCCACATTGAATAATCTGGACTTTCCCTTTAACAGCTATTCCTGGCAAGAGAGATAAACTATTCAAAACTATGACTGATAGAAATTATCCTAATATGCTGTTTTGTTACTGCTGTTTTTAGGAAAGACTGTCTGTTCGTATGCCAAAGTACCGCCTTGTAGTTGGTTGGGATCAAGATATTACTTCTGTTTCTCCTGTTCTAATGCCTAGTATTCCGTATTGTAGATGTGCAGTGGATCGGCTTCAGACGGACAATGGGAGTTTCCTGATCCTCTGTACGGATGCCAGTGGCAAAAACGCATCAGCAGGAAGAATACTGGAGATTACAAAGGGGAAAGATTATGGTGAGTTACAGTTTCCATGAGATTTTTCCTAACATGTTCAAAATATTTACCATTTTTAAGCTTGGAAGGAGTTCATTATTTTGCTATGTTAATACAGCTCATGATAAAAATAAATGAGTGCAACCTTTGCCCGAGTTTTGTTTGATGGCATTACATCTGGAGAAAGAAATGAAAATACCTTAACCTCTTGGAAAACTTTTCATATTTATTCTGCTGAAAATTACATCTGTTTTTATGAATGTATTTCATTTTGTAAGAACACAGTGTTTTGGCAACAGGTTCTGAAAACACACCAGGTTGAGTGCAGAGACAGTGAAGGTTAAATGTAAAAATGATGCGATCTAGAAAGATTCCTCCCTTGTGGTGTGTATATTTGCCAGGGGAATGTGAGATTGTGTCCATGAGTAAGATTTAAAGCTGTCAACAACAATAACTGTCTAGATGATGGTTTAGCGTTGTTGAAAACACAGCTGAGAGGAGCCTAGGTCTTCTCAAATTGAGAAAATAATCAATAACAGCAGCACACTGACAGTGCTTAGCCTTCTTATCTTCACAAAAAAAACAATATGCCACAATAAGTGATGCTTTGGCAACCCAAATGAATCCCTCAACCTTTTATCTCTCGCTCCAATTGGCTCCAATGTGCCTGTTCTTCTCACAGATCACCACTCACCTGGCCAGATGCCTGATTTAGCCAGTATACCCAAACTCTAAAGTGATTGCAGTTGGAAAATGTGCACACCCAGTCTTGGATCATAAATTTTTAAAGGCAGCAAACCTCCATTCATATTTCTCTTTGCCAGGACAACTGTAATCCAGAAAACATGCCATGCTGCCTTAACATCACACTTATGAATAAAAGATGAATACAATTTCTTCAAGTTTAGATAAAGACGTGTTAGAGTCTAAGTTTGCTGCAGAAGAAGAAGTCAAATACTGTATAGTGCTGTTCAATTTAAATCAAGATTCAGTCTTTGCTCTAGTTTCTTATTGAAGTGAGTTTCTCTAACCACACAACCAGTGGACAAAATTAGGCAAAAGGGTTGATCTTTTTTGAGTCCAACACAAACAAAAGCTCTTTTTATCATAGTAATTATAATAATTTATTGAGTAATTCAGTACTATAACAACTGAGGAATGCAGATTGATGAATATTGTGGTTAATACATCACTAAATCTCAGAGAGATGGAATAGATTGCCACTATGATTTCTCTTCAGGTGATGCATCCAGGCAGCAGTGCTTAAATTACACCTTTGTCTTTTATTGCCTCTCTAGAAAACGAGCCTTCTGTCTATGACCTGCAGTCAAGTGGAGGAGCACCACCTGTGGGGGGCTTCATCTACAGAGGCTGCCAGTCGAGAAGACTTTATGGCAGTTATGTGTTCGGAGATAAAAATGGGTAAGTATGAAAAGGGCTTAATGTCGAAACAGTACTGAAAAATTAAGTGTTACATGTTGTGAAATCCTTGTCCAGGGTGTACCCTGCCTCTCGCCCAATGTCAGCTGGGATAGGCTCCAGCCCCCCCGCGACCCTCACGGATAAACGGTTACAGAAAATGGATGGATGGATGGATGTTGTGAAAGCTCGATCAACTCTGTGCATTCTTGATGACAGATAGCTTTATTTTGAAGACACTTTAGTAGTTTTACTTTAAAGACATAATAGTGGCTTTGTCGCTGTTTGCGAAACGTGTGGCATCACTACAGTATTTTTAATACAAAGTCTCCTTTTGATTGGTTTCCATTTGCCTGATAGAGTTACTATTACGCTCTTGACACAGCTCATCACTTCCTGTATGTGTCTCAAATTAAAAGTCCTCTAGTGTTTCAGTGGACAGTGCAAGTTTTTCATGAGCTGAGACACTTCACATTACAATCACCAAATTTGATCATTGCTGTGATCTATTTTTATAGTGAAATAAATACATTTCATGTACATTTTAAAGTCATGATTTGTTGTGTACTTAAAACATGTAGACATTATGGCAATTAATGATGTGTTTTGGTTCCCAGAGAAATGCTAAATTTCTCTTTTGGGTTTCAAGCTTGGGAAAAGTTTGGGAACGCTTGCTTAATCCCATTGGCGTTCAAATAAACTTGAAGTATGAATTATCAAAAACAACTTCAGTCTTATATAGATCAACATATCTATGTCCTCTCTTCTCACACTGAAAATCTGTCCCTTGCATGTGCCAAAGTTAACACAAAGTTCCATCCACGTGGGGGAAAACAAGTTTTATGTTACTGTCACCACTACGCCATGGCCTATTCAGTGTAAATGGAGAATAGACATCCTGTCCTGTGCTGTTCACACTTTTCTTTGGTTTGTAATTTATCCTACTTTGCTGATGTCAAACATTGACGCTTGAGTAAACAATGGAAGTAAATAGTGAGGGGAAGTACACTATCAGGAGTTGGCACTGTGTTTAAAACAATGTGTGGTCGGTTAATTCTGTGCCTCATTACAATTTGAGGGCACACTGTTGTGGCTAAGTGAAGGCTCCGGCATGATGTTTGTTTTGAAACTAAAAGCCAAGGACTTAAATGACACCATGTGAGACATGGGGTGGAAAGGGAAGATAGGTCAATGAACCATGTTACAAGAAGTGAAAGCTGTTTCCAGATCTCAACTGTATTTTTGCCTAATATGACTGCAAATTCTACAGTCTGCAGTCTACATGAGATCATCGTAAGAACGTGATGGCTGAAATAATTGACCTACTCTGTGTGTTTTATTTGTCCCAGTAACCTGCGGATCCTTCAGAAGTCGACATTGTCAACATCAGCAAGTGGCGAACAGTGGCTGGAGAAAACTCTGTGTCTGGGCTCAGCTGGCTCCTGTGGCTCTACGCTTGTGGGGCACATCTTGGGTTTTGGAGAAGATGAACTAGGTTAGTAGGACAATGATAAGAAAGCTACAGCCTTATGCAGATTCTCTGTCTCTTCTCAGATTTTCAATCTATCTCACTTTTCCCTCTTACTTTGTTGTGTACTTTCTTCCTCTATCTGCCTCAGTGACAGCTATGTGTTAACATATTTTCTGAAATCACTTTGGGGTTTTACAACATGAGCCCTTGTAGGCTTGTTGGCTTCAAATGATGGATATCAAAGCTGTGGGGAAAAATGGCCCAGAGTCATTTTGTTGTTTATTTATTAATGGTACATACATTCTCCACAGGGGAAAAAAAAATTACACTAACACACTGTAAAAGGTAAAAACTCATCTGAAACACTGGGAAAACTGCAACACATAGCTAACAAGGAATAACACTGAAAACTACAGGGAAACTAACACCCTTCATACTCTACTTTTGTGGCACATTCCCAACAGGATATTAAATAGTGTGCACTTCCTTCTGGATTAATTGTCATTTCCATAAGATAGCAGTGATACTCTAAAGACTCTCTTATGAGCTTCATATTAGACCACCTACAGGGTGGTGTTTTGCACGGGTAGAGAGATGTGTTACTGTTAACCTGGGGGGACTGTAGCGTAAAGATAAGGTCGGGTGAGCTGAGGTGAGCAGACTAATATGATACAGAACATTTTCACCAGCTGGACCCCTACCACATACTCACACAGAATTATTAGCTGTCAGCTCTGGTGTTTCTGATTAAAATGAAGACATGATGTGGATCACTTACACAGCCATCAGAAATGTTTGATCACAGCTCTTGCCAGGTCTTGGATGTTATTATTTGACGAGGTATTTAAAGATTCCTGCATTTGATCATGATTTGCAAATGGTGCAAGAATCATGGATGGGGGTGGGCTTGTGTCCCAAAGTATGGGCCCCCACAGACACATGTTTACAATTTGTCCCCTTATGGAATTTTCTTGCGAGCTTGTTCCTCATTAAATTATCCGCCTGGTTCCCAGTCATGAGTATCCAATTGTCCCATTAAACTCTTTCTTAAAGTCCTTTGGCAAGTGCAGCAATGCAGAAGCTTTAGCTACACTCAATGTCCTCATGTCTCCTCCTTTTGTCCTCTTGTGTTCGCCTGTCACCTCTCCTTATTTTGGCGCAGGCATTGCATGGATGAAAGAAAAGTTAATAATTGGGACATGTGCTGAACATTAAAAGGATAGCTTGGATAATTTTAAGTGGGGTTGTATGAGGTACTTATTCATGGTCAATGTATTAAATAAGTAGAAGCTGGTCAAAACGCCCCTAGATTGTAGAATCAGAGATGGGCACCAGCATGGAAGCTAAGCAATGTACTGCTGTGGACAACAAAATGTGTTTTAGCCACTTAAAAAAAGGTCCATCTAAAAAAATTGATCAGTCTAAGTGTACGCTATATTTAGAATATTTTCACCACTTTACTTCAGACAGCTTTTTCTGATGAGAAACCGCCACTGTAAAAGCCAAAATATCACTCTCTCCAAACCAACCAAACCCCATAGATGAAATCAGTAATTTAACCCTGCAGAAAATGTAGTTGCTGGACTACTGCTGCCTCCATCAGTTAGTTTGTTTATATTAGTGTGTGACTTCGGTGAACCCAAACTAAGCCTTGAAAATACAGACATTACACAAAAACACAAACAAACTAACAGATGGTGGCAGGGGAAGGCAAGTGGAAATCTCCTGTGTTCTGTGAGGTAAAATGACTGATTCTGCCCATGGAGTTTGGTTGCATTGGAGACAGCGATATTTAGCTTATTCAACTATTGTCTCCTATCAGAAAAGACTGTCTGACAGCAAAGTAATGTGGTGTAAAATACAGCGTTTTTTTAGGTGGACCTTTTTTAAGCAGCTAAAATATATTTTGTTGCTGACCCTGTCCACGGGAGTACATTGCTGAGTTTCCATGCTGGTACTCCTCTCTGTTTCTCCAAACTCGGGGTGTGTTAACCCGCATCTCCTGTAGGTAATGCACTGACTATTGATAGGTACCTCATACAACTCCACATCAAATAATCCAAACTGTCACTTTAAATGTATGACTGTAATAATATATGCTGACAGCGAATTTCATGTGACTGTTCTTCTTTTGCAGGTGAAGTCTACATACTGGCGAGCAGTAAAAGCATGGCGCAGTCACACAGTGGGAAACTCTACAAGCTGGTAGACCCTAAAAGGTACAATCATGAAGTAGATTTTCTTTTTCCTTTGTTTGGGTTTGTTTCTCATTTGGAAAGGGTTTAAGTAAAGCCATATTATTTCAGTCATCATATGTTTGTAGACTGTGGTGGTATACAGTCGGGTCTCAGGTCTCGGTTCAATAAGTAAGTGATCTCTCAGTACTTGCACATGCCTTCTAATGAGACTCCAGCAAAGTAGCCCATCATCCCTAATTCCATGCTGGTTTTTATTTTGTTTAAAGATGATCCCACATACAAGATCCAACACTCATGCAACTGACTCTCATGAAACCATTAGTGAACCACATTACACTGCAGTGACGTCTTTTCTTGCTCATTCACCTCCTCATGTCCTCACTGCTAATACATGTTCCCTCCACCCACAGTTAAAGTTCCAGTGTGTAAGATTTACAGGGATATTTGTAGAATATGGCAGAAATGTACAGTAATATGATATTCATAAGTATGCACCGCCATGTTTCTACAGTAGCCCAGAATGGACAATCCAAACACTGGCTCTATATGCAGCCTTTTGCATATTGCATGAGTTTCGTGGGCACCATAGTTCTCGTACACATACAGGGAAGAGTTAGACAAGGTGTGCACAGTCTGCAAGCTTACTGCTAGATGCCACTAACAGCTTGTTTCCACAGGACACAGGTGTGTCGCATTATGGCTGCATTGCAGCCAACAAAGCTGATCACGCCAATTCTACACAATGCTTGTGATTCCACCAGAAGTGCTGCAGTGCGTCCCAAAAGTGGTTCTCCACTCTGCTCTGTGGAGAATAAGCATCTATTGTTGACTGGTGCTGGGTCAAGCTGCACAGAGCAGATCAAATCTGGTCAGTTTACAAAAATAAAAGACCCCATGCAGACTACTTGCCCATGTTAGAGGCACAAAAACCAAGGAAAAAATGACCAAATCAACTTAGTCTGAGCAATTCAACATAATCAGGTTGGCAAAACGCTCTGCTTATGAAATGTTGCTGGTGGGGCTTAAAGCTGTGTGGAGGACAGATCAAAACTATGGTGCAGATGCAACATGCCCAGTGGAATCAAGGACTAAATTCTACATACTGGTCCTTTAACTGCTTTGACCACAACTTTTGTGTCACATGACCACCTGCCATGGTCCAAACAAATCCTGGCAGTAATTGGAGAAAAAGCGCAGCATTTCAAAATGTTAGTGTAACATACTGCTAACAGCAACACTGACTAGCTGGCCGTGTTCACCTTAGTAACTGCTGCCTGCTGGTTATTCTCAGAGAATTTGACAGCAGGATTTATTCTGCTGAGAGTGAGGAAAACACAAAGGCACCTGTTGTCCGCCACACAGACTTCTGCATATTTTATTTAAGCACACGTAGAAACACACACACATGTTCATGCAAATGATTCAGCACACATTTTATTCATCATTATGTGGATAGAGCTCAACAACACTCAGCACACACTCATCAACTTAGAGTGGTTCAATCCAGACTATTTCTGTGCAGTCTGCTTAATGCTTAATTAGTTGATGTTAAACAACTGGAATGTGTGGGTAACATACATGTGAGAGTGCAACTTCATAATTCAAGTGTGTGTGTGTGTGTGTGTGTGTGTGTGTGTGTGTGTGTGTGTGTGTGTGTGTCACTGTGTCATAATTCTTACCATATGCATCACAGTATTAGAAATCATTCCAATAGTGATGGATCTATAAACTGTTTGCAACGCCAAGTACATGTGAAAAACATTTGTCATTCAAGACAAGAAAATATGCAGACAGGGCATGAATTCATCCCACATGATACAGGAGGGATGTATAAGCATTCTGATATATCACCCTGGCAGTAAGGAAATCACCACAAACATAAGCAAACTTTGTAATTCAAACCAATTGCATATGAAGTTTCATGCTGAACTCCTCCACGTTTTTGCCTATTGTCATATCAGCCCTTGTGCAGGGAGTTTAGAGGATGAGATCCTGCAGCGTTAGACCCATTTGTTCAAGTCAGCAAGTGGGTCGTGTTGAACTTTCAGGGTTCATATGGGTGCTGGAAATCCTTGAAAACAGTTGACTTTTAATGTGGTCTTTTCCAGGTTTGAAAGTTGCCTGAATTTTTGTACTAAGTACTTTAAACTACTACTTGAAACTGTAATTGCATTATTTTCATCATAAATATGCATCTGACTGAATAGTTTGCTTTTTAGTAGAGCTGTAACAATTCATTGATTAATCAATTAGTTGTCAACTTGTAATTAACCGCCAACTATTTTCTAATCAATTAATCGCACTGAGTCATTTTTCAAGAAGGAATGTTCAAATTCTCTGATTTATGCCTTTAAAATGTGAATATTTTCTGATTTCTTTACTTCCTCTGTGACAGTAAACTGAATATCTTATGGCTGTGGACAAAGCAAGAAATATGAGGATTTCACCTTGAGTTTTGGGAAACACTGATTGACATATTTACCATTTGCTGATAAAATAGAGGCTAAACAGCTAATTGATAAGATGATCGACAAGATTAATCGGAAATTAAATTAATTGCTTGTTAGAGCCCTACTTTTTCTTTTCATTTAAGAAATAAAACAAGTTGTATATTGGCTCATCCTGGTTATACAGGATGGCAAGCCTTCTTACAGAAAGGTGACACATTTTGAAACATAAAACTTGGTTGTGTTTCATAGTTTTGGTTGTTTATAGCACAATGACATCTGATTTAATTCAATGAAGAAAAAAAAATCATTTTGTATATAAATATATAGTTTACCACAGCTGTAAGGTGCTGCAAAAGCTTGAAAATTCTTGAAAAGTGCTTGAATTTAACTCTGGAAAAGGTCGAGGAACCCTGAACTTTGAACGTACTAAATGCACAAAAAAAGTCCCAAACGAATAATATTTCTCTTGGCGAGGTCAGGTTTGATTAAGAGAGGCAGATAAAGTAAGAGAAGCAGACTCCGAGAGTGAGAATTTGCATGCCTCAGAATCACAATAGAAACATATCCGCAGCTGATTATTCCTGGGTGACGACAGCGCCACCCAGGCATTAGCGCAATTAATTATACCACAGATGTTTCAAAGAGGCCCTGGTGGCTCGCTCTGTATTTATGTTTTCTGGCATGGCCACTGGACGCATTTCTCCCAAAGAACAATTCTTTCCACCGTCAAGTGGACTTGTTTAGTCTGCGCGGACCCTGTGGTGTTGGAGACTCGACTCCTAATACTCTCTGGCTTCGTTATTATGATCTTGTTACAGGGAGGATGGAGAGGGGGTGACGGGGGGGAGTAAATGGGGTAGCTAACGTGTCTGACCTCAGCGCGTTATCAAGTCTGGTGGTCCTCCCCTTTTTTTCTTTTCCATACTGCAAGGAGGACATCTGGACCCTAAAACCCTCACATAAGGAGGTTTGTTTTAGAGTATGGTGGTTTTTGTGGTCCGGTATAGCATCTAGTGCTGTGTTTTGATCAACTGTGTGTGTTTGGGAACATAGAGGGGGAAAAGAGGAACTGTTAGGGAGAGCGGTAAAGGCTTACAGGGAAACATCAGCCATAAAATCCCTCAGCAGTGTTTGTGTAAACATGTCCTGGCCAGATGACTTCATTTCTAGGTATTTGTTTGTCAGTTGGAGTACCCCTCCAATAATAAATAGGCCACCATGCATTTTGAAACATGCTGAATGTGTGTGGTGTGAGGGTGTATGTGAGTGAGAGAGACAGACAGAGGGCAAGACGGGGCTTGTGCGCAGTATAGCAGCTGGATAGAAATATTTTTAATCGTGTATATATCTGTCTCTATATGGTGACCATTTGAACGCTTTTAAAGCTATAATATGTAGCATTTCTGCATTGAAATGTCTAAAAGCGCTAAACATATGTTATATATTTTGTTGAGTTGTGTACTTAAATAATTCTAAATGCTTCCAGTAATGTTCAAACCCAGAGAAATCCATAATTTATCCAAGGTAACAGTGCATTTCATTACTAGCCTTTAGCTACTATAACATCAGAGAATGAGGAACATGATTTCTGTGTGAGTCATGTCAGATAGAGTTTCATCATCAATGGTGGTTGTTTAACAATGAAGTTACTCCCATGATGCCACGCTAAGTCAGGTATCATCAAACAAAGTTAGTGTTTTGAGACCTCTAGCAGCAGAACTTGCTTGTGTATTTAAATGGATTATTGAGCTTCTGTTCACCATATATCATAAGAATAGGTAGCCATGCACATATATTTTATCCAGTTTATTTGTATAGCATCTTTCCTCAAAGTAATTCAAACCACTTTATATAAGACATAAAAAGGTGTTTAAGACAAGATATAAAAGAAACACAAAACACATAAAAAGGTTTTTAAAAGAGTAAAATATATAGATAATGTCATGTTTAAAAGAGATAAATTATAACATTGAAGGTTTTTTATCTTTGTTGATTATCTTTTTTGTGCTTTTCAACAATCTTTCTTCGTTTAGAGTGCTGCAGGGATGATGGATTTTTGTAGCCCAACCTGGAGGTTAGCATCACTCTGGTTCCTCCTACAAAAAGCCAATAAGCTCTGTGGCAAAGTTTATGTTACTTAGATGTTTTGTTCTGCAAAATAATCCAGTGTTTCTATAAGGACTTTTTTTCAGTCCTGATGATACACACCTCAGACCGTTTGCTCAGTATATACAAGACTTAAGACAAAGTGATCACAAGGAAAGGGTGACATAATAAGCTGCATAAACCATGTAACCTATGACCTTTGCAAAACAGCAGATCAAAGACAAATAATTAATTTCCAAATGAATTAATATTCAGTGTTATTTTTGCCATTAAAAATAAAAATGGCATGGCGGGGACTTCCACTGGCCTGGTGGCCTGCCAGGCCTGGAGTAACACTGTAATCTTCACAAATGAACATGACTTTTAGGATTTTTGACAAATACGTGCAATTGCTATAAGTAAAAAGCTAAGATTAAGCTATAAATGAATGACACCATGGTCGTATGACTTCAACGACTCACCACAAAGTGACTACTGTTTGGTATGATGACATTAAATGTCTGCAGCAACCTATGTAGTCTCTTTTAGCTACTTGTTAGCAACCACCTTTTTTAAGACGTAAAAAAGTCAAAATTCTTGAGTGGGGTATTTACTGGTGTATTAAAAGGTAAAAATCTCTTATGTTCGTGTGAACCACTGATTTTATTTCAGCAATCTCACCAAAAAAGACAAAGAAACAAGGGAACCGGAAGTGCAAAAAGCTAATTAATTTCCACGTTTTAAGACTCATTCCTGCACCACTCCATTAGTGTTCAACATACAGTTAATTTGTGGTTTACTGCGCTCCATATACACAATAACTCTAGGAAGGTATTCCAGGGCAAATCTGGCTACTGCTTCATCCCACTGAGTCTGCATTTGATAACATAATTATTTATACAGTGAGAGCATTATATTTATGCCAGGAACAAATAATGCTTGAAAGACGTTTTTCTTTTTGAGAAAAGAAACATACTAACAAACAAAGATATTATAATACAGCACAAGACAGGGTTTTGTTTCAGCCCCTCTGTGGATATACAATACGCCATGGGAGTCGTATAGTAAAGTTGCATGTTTATTATATCATAATTCAAAAGGCACATGCAGTTGGACAGAAGGAGCCTTGCTCTTACAGTTGGTCGTTGGCAGCAGCTTAATTGAAACATATAGAGCCAGACCTCCTGCTGATTTCTGGTGTAAAATGCAATTTGCCTCTCTGTTTGTTACAGCCCCTCTCCACAGAGAAGAAGGGAAAGCAGTATTATGGAGGACTTTTCACACGTTCAGGTTTTGTCAGCTGCAGGCTCAACTGATTGAATTACAGCGAGCAGAGACCTTAAAAAGACACAGTGAACTTCGAATAGGGTCCTGGGACCTCCTTTATGAACTGCATTAGCCATAGAAGTCACAAATCACCACATGTACAGGCAAAGGGGACTGCGGGTGCTCGTTTGTGGATATATTTATCTGTATGTGTGCCTCTCTTGTGTTTTGTGTGTACAGATATAAACTGTGTGGGTGGTGGGTACACGCGAACATGCACATCTGTGAGCCTGTGTGAGCGTGTGGTACGCTAGCTCCCAGCACGCTGCAGAAAAAAGCCCTTTTCTTTATTTTCCTATCCCTCCTAAATCTTCCTACATCTCTGCTGTGGTCCTCCCCTTGACAAAGCTGCTTGCCAGTCGCACTGAATAGCCCCGGCTCCTACAATACACAGTAAATTTCTTGCACAATTAAAACAAGGAATGAAGCTACAAAAGAAGCCCCCAAACAATGGAGTCGGATGACAAAACAGCAAAAGAGACCACACTGGGCCGTTTGATTAAGCCATTGTTAGGGCGCACAATGTACACCACTCCACAGCCCTTTTCTCACATATACCTCGTGTCAATCAAACAGGCCTTGCAAGCCAACAAGCTAAACACACACACACACACACACACACACACACACACACACTGACAAATATAATAATCAAACAAATGAGGGACAAATCTGAGGCAAAGCATCCACACTGCACTGATGGTGCAGAAGTGAATTGATGTCAGTGTTAAGATATGTTAATGTTCAGGACATAAGGGAGGGCAAGTTGTTAGCACAAAATAACAGTTCAGACCTTCCTCTCAGCCTTATCTTTGCAGCAGCTAGCATTTCCGCTCTATTTTTAACTGAATTATGATGTGATCTGAGTTTTATGCAGCTTCATCGTCGTCACCATCTCCCTCTGTCTCCGTGTAACTACCTCATGTGTGAGCACTGTCGCCCTTCTCCCACTCCCTGGCTCTCACACATACACCACCCCTCCCAAAGTTGATAAATTCCCACAGTGGCTGTTGACCCAGCTGCCTTTGTCAAGTGGCGCTACCAGCAGGTGCTGTTTTCACAGCCACCCTGGCAGTCGTACAGACTGTTTAGTAGCACTGCTGACCCCTGCCTGCTATTAACAGTGTTAGCTACAGACCCCCCCAATCCTCCAGGGACTCTTACTCTTTCTCCCTCTCCCTCTCTTTCTGTTTGCTTCCCTCCTTCGCTCTTTTTTAACTACATGCAGCCTGCAACAACAAAAGCCAGCGCGGATGGAGTCTGGAGTTGGGTGCTGATGGGAGCATGGGAATCAACCCCCTCCTGCCCTCCATCCTCCAAATTTAAAGCAACTTTAACGCACACACACACACTCACACACACACAGTTGCAGTATTGTCACCGTGCGCTGCCATCAGTCAGTGTGTCTGTCAGAACATTTGCAACACATTTTTCAAACGAGGAAGTAAACACTCGCACAGTCAAATAAATACAATTATCTTCACAGATCAGTTACAGTCATTTATCCACCACCTGACAGATTTTTACTTAAAACTGAAATGTGTTTATTCTCACGCACTCAGTCCTGTGCAATAGATAATGTTAATACAATATTTACCCAACTAATGAAGGTCAGAACAGGTGCATTCAACAAATCTGATCAACATTTACCCACAGCAGAATACATAGAGTAATCAGTCCTCTCCAAACCAATGAAACTCCATGGGCAAAATCAGTCATTTTACCTTGCAGAACACAGGAGTTGTTGGTCTGCCAGTGCCTCAAGTTAGTTAGTTTATTTGTGTTATTGTGTGACTTCAGTGAATCTGATCTAACCTTTTAAAACACATAAATCATACAATAAACTAACCAATCAAGGCAGCGGTAGACCAGCCACTCCCATGTTCTGGAAGGTAAAATGACTCATTTCACCAATGGAGTTTGGTTGCTTTGGAAAGAGTTGTATTTGATTGACATAAGTAGCAGTTTCCCACCAGAAACGTATAAATAAATATAGCACACGCTTAAGCTGATATTGTTTTTTTAGGTGTCAGCTGGCATCTGCTTGAGCTAATACAGTGACTGTTGATAAGTAACTAATACAACCTCACTTAAAATAATCTAAACTATCCCTTTAATATACACATTATCACCCTGGTTGCTGGTCCTAAACTCCATCTAGTTTTGGTTTCTGCAGCTGATTGACCATTTGCTCTCCAGCCATGATTGATGAGGTTCTCTCGTGGACTAAGCATTACATGCACACACACTGACCTCACTACTGTCTTTCATACCAGCATCAGTCCACAGGAGTTACCATGCCTGTGTGTAAAAGTGTGTGTGTGTGTGTGTGTGTGTCTTTCAATGTCCAGCAAATTGTGTTCCCTCAGTAGCTTTTTACCTCAGTCCAACAGAACTGTTGACACATCTATATTTCTCCCTCTTTCACAAATGCACACACAGACAAATATGTGTGTGTGCGTGTGTGTGTGTGTGTGTGTGTGTGTGTGTGTGTGTGTGTGTGTGTGTGTGTGTGGGCCAGTGGGCAACAGGCGCTAGCAGACGCTTCACATTTAAACTTGATTACGCACTCACTGTATTATTTCCAGATTTGTAGAGCGTGATATGAAATAATTCTGTTTCAGCTCATTTGCTGATGTGCGTGTCTGGATGTTTGTCTTAATATGGAATGATCACAATATGCTTCTTTGGTGTTCAGACTTCACGCATATGGTGTGGAGATGTTTGTGTTTGTGTGTGTCTGCATTTTTCCAAATCATGTTTATATCTGCGGGAGCACTTGTTCTTCAAGTAGGGGGAAAACATGAGTCAAAACAATTAAAGCACCACATTTGACACAGGTATTGTCCCAGCTGTGCAGTTAAAATCCATCTTAGACAGTGGATTTACAGTTGATTCACTATGAACTGACAATACACAGAAAAATGGCAGTGCATCAGTGAAAATCATCTGAAATCACAGACACAACATACAATGGCAGACTAGTTTCTGTTATGCCAGCTTTACAGTAAATAAATGGCTACAGCTATCACGATACATCAAAATAATAAATCATAGTATAGTATTACTGTGTACTTCAGCCAGTAAGAGTTGGACGAGTGTTTTGTTTTCTGTCCAGTCTCTGCTTTCTGTTTGTTCTGTTAGCAGGATATTTTTAAAAAGTTATGAATGGATTTTGCACGAAGCTCTGTGGAAACTGTGATCTGGCAAATAAGAGCTGATGTGTGTTGGTGGGTGTGACTTCTCACTGCAAGGCTCCAACTTCTAAACAGACTGATTTAATGTAGTGCGCCTAAAAGCAGGCATAAGGAAAAAGGAAACCATCCATTACTATTCCAATCAAACAGCCCGTGGACCAGCCCTACTAATTTCTGCACTTGGCACAGCAGCTGAGCACAGAACAAATACAGAGCTGATTAGCTGTGTAGTGTGACTGGCCAAAATTCTAAAAAGTAAGTAGAGTTTAAACATATCTCGTCTCATGGCATGAAATCATCCAAACACTGAGTTACACCATAACTACACACCTTTAGACCACCTTTGCTTGCCTTTGACAACTCAATACAACCCTGTTTGCAACTTCAATTATTTCCAGTACAGTTATGATTATCCCCACAGTTTGTGTCCACAGTTAATCACACACACTACAGGACCCGTCAGCCCAATATTTTTTGTGTACATTTATGGCCGTATGCTCATGGACCTCTCTCAATTTTTGAAAGACCAATTTTATTGACTGCTCTGTTTTATACTGCCTGCTTTAGCCTCCATCATGACTCAAAAACTGACATCCATAGAAAAGAGTATCTGCGGATTAATTCCAAACCAGTATGTTATGATCCATAACATAGTGGTAAGATACGAGATGAATAAATCTCTGCTTTGTTAGCATCGCTGCCATCTTGGGGCGTTCAAGATCCACGGGTCCACTACTACAAAGTCAACTGTAACTTGCTTAAATCTGAACTGATTTTCATGAAACTTAGTTTGTTATAAGTTTGTTAGTGTGTTATAATATAATTATAAAATGATTTTCATTTTAGACAATTCCTGATTTATATACTGTATCTCCACATGATATATGATCACCGCTATTGGAAATCATGTCAGTGGAAGTGTCATCAAAGTCTTAAAACTGATGTTTTCAAATTTTACTGCCTAAATAGCTTCAGTTGTGAGATGAATATTGTGTTACAATTATAGAATATCATTACTTAATTATTAGTGACTTTATTTGAAGACTTTAAGTGATCATATTAAATGAATGCCCTACTTTCTATACTTCGTTAGCCTGCCATGTGATGCTTGTGTCCCCCGCATATTAACTTTCCCTCCTTCTAACAACTGTTGCAGGCCTCCTGCCCCCAAGGAGTGCCAGCGTCAGGTGGAGCCTCCAGAGCTGCTGATGACAGCTTGTTCCAGACACTGTAAGAATGGACACTGCACTCCTACTGGCAAGTGCTGCTGCAGCCCCGGCTGGGAGGGACCCTTCTGCCGAGTTGGTGAGTGCCTTTTAGTGGATTTACATCTGCTGCTTTCAGAGTATCTGAATAAACATCCATTTGTTGTTCCTCTCCAGATGTGTAAATGAGGTTTATTAATGCACATACACAGTAGGCCTGCCATACTTTTTCATATAAATCATTAAAAACCTTTTTGATATTTTGTGACCTAAAAGGTAACTTGAGTATTTTTCAACCACAACCCTATTTTCCCAGGTTTTGTGTCTAAATGACAAATGGGGACAACAACGTCAAAATACATCCACTAATGGGGCCTTTACATTGGCACTTTTGGTCACACCAGGTCAAACCATGCCATGCTGATTTGCATTTCTGTTACCACTTAAAATGCACTGAGTTGTGCCAAATCGTGCTCGAGATGGCCCATCTGCAGACTCAAGCCAAGGTGCACCTGACGTACCTCTAAGTGGGCTGGGGTCACACCTCATCCACTGTGGCTGACCCATGACGACCCCCCTTTCTTCCTTCAAACAAGCAGATTTTGCAAAACTCAACTTACTTTGAAAAGTGTCTAACTAAATCTTTGTCGTTTGAAATTTCACTCCTGTGTCACTGTTTCATGTTTGCTTCTAGATGATAGGAGTCATGTTAATTTACTGCTGGTGAAAACCCAACATTTCCTGATTTTGCTGGTTCATAATAAAAGCTTTCAAATAACAAAATAACAACTTTTATTGTGAAGAATTTATAGGAAATGAAATGCATTTATCCACCATTTTACAGTTTACAGCACGCATCAATGAAAAGACACACCCTCAAGCGGGTAGCCATGTTGTAGTGGAGATGCAAATCATTGCTGTGCTGGACCAAATAAAACTGAGACAAGCCAGGCCAGCAGGTATATAAAAATGGTTACAAAAGTGCTTGTTTTTACCACTGACAGGCTCAAATTGTTATTCTAAATGTCTGACAACTTTATGAAAAGAATCCCTACAGAGATAGACCTTTTTGTTAAGGATTGAGATACTTTGTTTGACCAAAAACAGACAATTTATTGCTCTTGCAAAGCCACCAGACTCCATTTACAGAAACAGCAATTTTATCATTGAAAACACACAACTCACCAAAACCATCTTGGTTTGTCTAACCACTGTTCCAACAATCACCAACTCTGGTTTGGACCTTTAATTTACCAGATGTGAAAATGTCGGGAGAAGAGGGAGGTCGGACATCAGAGAAACAGTGGGGAGAAATGGCGTGTACAGCCAGATTATTTTCACATCTAACGCGCCTGACGACTGCAGTGGTCTCACTCAACACTGGACCACTTTCGAAAATTGTTGTCCCATTAGTCACTTAGACACAAAAATGTGGGAAAATAGGGTCCCGGTTGAAAGATAACAAAGTTACTCTTCAAATTCTGAATGAACAAGATCATGAGCTTGTGTTTCTTATCATCTTATCTTATTTTACTTTTGACCTCACTGGTTTTTTCTCCTCTCTATGACTGTAGCCAAATGTGAACCAGCCTGCCGCAACGGAGGAGTGTGTATGGAGCCCAACAAGTGCCTGTGTAAGAGCGGCTACTCCGGGTCCCAGTGTGAGAAGAGCGAGGGGGACATGCCCAACGACCAGGAGAAAGACGGCATACTGGACCACATCATCGACATGACCTCGTACCTCCTGGACCTGACCAGCTATATCGTATAGGGGCGCGCAGAGGGGGGCTGATCCCCGCTGTCATCCTCACGTTGACACGAATCTACCTACCACCACCAGCAGACTCTAACGAGGTGTCCTTAATATGGCCTCTTAATCTCCCTCACACCCACGCAGGCATGTACACACACATATACACACACTCAAAGATACACACAGGATCCCCGTCAGACTGCTTTTCATCCTCATCACCGAACTCTTCCTCTTTTGCCTATAAGCTACTTGCTCTTGAGCACCAGGCCTGGCATCCAAGCCGTGTTCACTGACCTGCAGTCCGCAGCGAGATGATTGACAAGCATGGCCAAGTTATGGAAGTTCCACTAAGACATATTTCCTCGCACACAGCTGACTCCACAGGAACAGGACCATATTAACTCAAGACTTTGAGGGGCTATCTGTCGCCTTACTCAAGACCCCTCAAATAATGGAGTTTGAGGCATTTCAGCGGAGACAGTTGATTGTTCAGGGGCTCAAAATTGTTAAGAGTGGTGCGGCTCACGGCCCATTCAAAACCCAGCAAAATAAACGTCTACATACACAGACTTTGAAGGAACACTCACCTCAACGAGAGTCACATAGAGCCTGCAGTGCTTTGTGCTATACTATTCTAAAGGCACTAATACAAGAGAGATGAACCATGTTGTCTCACTTATGATGTTGTATTTAGTTTGTGGGCACATTGTCATAAAAAGCTATAACAGTATACAAGTATGTATACTTTGTTTTGCAACACTCACTTGCTACCAATGTACAGAATGGATCCACAACAGAGGACTGTTACCTACGACTGAGTGAGAACATTTTGTCAAAGCCAGTTTCATACAATCTGAATGGAGTTATTGGCTCCCATGCACTGTATTCATTTTTTTGTTTCATTCACTTTATTATTCAAAATGAATTTGTCATTAAATAAAAGCGCAATGAGAGTAGTTTCACATCCAAACATACAGTACACGCCACACTATCAGAGGTATGGTCTACTCCTTTCATTGCGTCACACACTGAACCTGAACTCGAAAACTACAAAGGGAAGAGATAGCGCGGTGATGTATATTTCCAATAGAGCTTACCTAAGTACTACTTAGCATTGCAAAAAAAAAACTATAGCATTACTATTGTTATCATAGAGGAGGGTTTATTTTTTTAAGCGTAATAATATATGGGAGAGAATGGTGTTTATAGAAAGCAGTTTTACACTAAGCTTGTCAGTTCATGTCATTTCATGTTCTTGTACTTATACATATGCAGCTTTTTTCCTCTGTTAAGAAAGACACGTGAGGTGCGTTAAAGTAATGCATGTCTGTGCCTGCATAGAGTAATTTGGAGCAGTTGGCGGAGTCCATCTTATCCTTTTTTTCCATGACATGTGGTTTCATTACCACTGTCAGAAATGTGTCTCCATTGTGAGATGATCAAAGATCCCGTCGGGCCACCAAGTCACTGTGGAAGCAGTTCACAGTCAGAGGCAGATCTTATCTGTGGAGAGCAGACTTAACTTTAACCTAAGGATCTGTCTAATGGAGATAAGATTGAATGTTACACGCTAATGAGCTTCTGACTCCTACATGTAGTCAGAACTCAGTTAAACACAGACTAGGATTTTCTGGAGCCACATGAATGTGTTTTGTGTTTTCAGATGCCAGACTGAAGTTCAAACAGATGCAGCACATACGGTATACACGCATGCCCATATTCTCTTAAAACAATGTATTATTAAGAACTCCACATTTCATCTTTAGCCATTTAAGTTCAGTAAAAAGAATGTTAACAGAGCCATCAGTCATTGCGTTTAACAGTTCTGAAGGCAAACAGTTGCAGTTTTGCTCTCTCCCCATCTTTTATTTTGAAGAACAGCATTTCCAAGTATCATGGTTAATTGAAGTTCAGTGTCCGTAAAATATGTATTTGTTCTTCATCTCCCGCCTCGCTTGTGTTTGCTGAAATAAATCAACTCTACCTGGTCAAAATGGAATTCATGCTGTAAAATGGAAAATTATAATTTTTTTTAGCACTTAATGTGAAAGTTGCATTGTAGCTGCTGAGACGGCGTGGTGTGAATAGAATAACCATTTTCATTATTTAAGTAGTTACACAAATAAAATAATTATTTAAGTTCTCTATGTTGTTTTTACCATTGTACTGTATGTGACAATTTTTTTATTCCTGTATTGTAAATAAAACTAGGGATAACTTTGTTTCTCTACAGAAATATCAATATGTCTATTAAAATTTATAGCATGTCTGAAATATTTGCCTCTCTTCTGTTTTTGGTATTCTGTAAAGCTTTAGAGCACGGTAAAGCTTTGGGGATCTTAATATTCTATGTTATGTTATTTAGTACTACTCAAATTATTGGAAAAGTAGAAATGTTATTGGAAAAAAAATCTCAGTTTAAACCTGCAAATATTTATTCATTATTCATGTGTCATTGCAAATGTTAGGTGTTCAATTTCAGGGTTTTTTTTTTGTTTTGTTTTTTGGAGTACTTTAAGCACCTGTCCATGTTGGCTGGATAAACTGCATCTGCTGAGGAAGCTCATGTGATATGATTCAACCATGTGGTGAGACTCCAAAGTAAAGCGTGAGCTTTTATTTTTACCAGTTCACCAGTTTGAAAATTGCTTTCTCTGTCCATTAGATATAAGGTCCCAACCAGGAGATGCTTAGCTTAGCTTAGCACAGAGACCAAACAGGGGAAACACTGGGTCTGTCCAAAGATTAGAGTTCAAAAAAGAATAAAAATCCTTTTTTGTTTCCTGTATTTAGATAGGCTATGTGCTATCTACGTTGAGAAGAAAAACAAATTTTGAAGCTGGTTAAAAGCTGCTGCTGGGGGACTGTAAAAATGACATGTATAGCCTATCATCACATCTTAAAGCTACTAAAAGGAACTTTCATATTGTGCTGATTTTGGAGGCCACTGTTTTCTCCACCATAACTACAAAATTTAAGGTAAAAAATAACAGATGGTCTTGTTTGCAGGTAATCTAGAGGCATCAATAATAAATTGAGACAGTTTAATAACCAATTAAAAACTCCTTTTAGTAGGTTTTATTTCTGCGTCATTTTTCTAGGGCCCCCAGCAACATCTTTTAACTGTTGTCAACTAGAAGAAAGCAAATCTAATTATAGTAAATAGGAAAGAAGAAAGTTGACCAAGGTCCTGCTGGGTCCAACTGTTACTGTAGCACAGATCAAAAAGTGGCGGGACTTATGAAGGGTCAATTAACACATTAAACCCTGTTTGTTTACCAGTGGAGACTCCAGGAAGTCACAGCTCCCAGCCAAGAAATGGAGTGCTGCAGGGATGATGTGTTTTTGTAGGCCATCCCTGAAGTTAACATCTTCGGGGGGGGGGTCACCACCACTAAGTGACTCGTGTTTGGCATGATTATGGTTAATGGCTGCCACCTCTACAGTCTCATTTAGCCACTCATTAGTAACTGCCACAGCTTCAAAATTCACAAGTGGGGTATTTACTGATTTACTGTTGTAGAACAAAACTTTAAAATCTCTGAAGCTTGTGTTAACCGCAGACCTTATTTCAGGCACATAACCAAGAATTATAGTACATCATAAAATATAACCTGCTACTGTTATTGTTACCTGTTTCATAGGTGCTGGTAGATTTCATAGACTGAGGAAGGCTAACTGTTTCCCTCTGTTTCCAGGGATTATGAGCTAAGCTAAGCTAACTGGCTGCTAGCTGTAGCTTCATATTTATTGTACCGACATATGAGTGGTATTGGTCTTCTCATCTAACTCTCTGCAAGAAAGCAAAAAAAGTTGTGATTCCCAAAATTTCAGACTACTACTTGGAGATGCATACAGTAAAATTACATGTTCCATTTTTTTGGGCTGTGGAGCATTTCTGGACATGTCTGTCTCTCCCCATGTTTCCCGTCTGCCTCTAACTATACGATGACCAAAAAAAATAAAAAAGCCAAGAAAGGAATTTACGTCCAATCTCAACTATTAGGAAAATATTCAGAAATTACAGACCTGTAAAATAAAACGTTACCTATTTTACCGATTTTAGTACAGACATAATCTATCATTATTGGATGGTAATTTAATGTATAAGAACCTTGTCTTTGGTTGTGGCCCCATACTGGGAATTGTCTCATTTCTGGTAAGTCAGCTGCAACATTTCCACTGATGGTTTGTCCTGCAGCCAGGTAAAAAGAGTAAAGAGAAGGATGTTGAGAAAATGTTTAAGTTAAACGAGTGCCAACGTGGCTTCAGGCCCAGGGTTTTCCCTTTACCCCTGCTTGAATGGAAAAGCTGCCTGCAGAGCTGACAGCGAGGAGAGCGCCGAGATGGCTGCTATTTCGTCATGCAGCGTCACTTTGAGCGATGCCAAAGTTCAGCCTGAAAATTCCTCATTTGAAGTGGAAATTCTCCACTCTGTTTTTCGGAAGTACACAAACACGTTCATGCATGGAGGCACACACGCAAGAGCCACTGCTGATGGCAATATTAATTTCCTTCTCAAAATACCAATGAGGCTTTGTGTTGTATAATGATAGTGAGTGGAGACCACCCACCTCACTCCGGTCTCACTCACACATACACACAAGTGCACACACTGCCATATTTAGAGTAATGCAATACTAAGTTGTCTATGCACTGTTCAGATCCAATCAAAATTGCATAAAGTGGAACTGTCCAATAGTTGCTGCAAGGTCCAGCGTATATTTGAGTTTATACACTATCTGTGGCATGAATCATTACTTTTCATTTGGAATAGTTTTCTTTTTCCTTCCCAAAGGGCCCTTGTCTGGCTATCTTTCCCAAACAGTGTAACCCAGTACTTTGAATAAACATGAGGAGCCTGTATACCAAATATTTGTAGGACTGAGATGGCTGGAAGTGCATGCTATAATATTGTATACATGAGTGAAAGAGTCAGCACAAGCAATACTTATAGGGTAACAGGAGGAGACAGGAAAAAACAGGAAGAAACAGGAAGAAACAATAGCCCTGTGATTAAAAAGAGACAAACGTCATTCTCTTTCTCCTCATCCAGACGACAGAGAACAATTCATTATGCTGTATTTACTTGTGTTCCTACTCTGTGGTAATTTATGACATCCTGTGGGACTATCACTGCCTCGTGCCACAGAAATCATGTTCGATGAGGCAAGACAGACAATCAGACAGGTTGTAAACAAACCAACAGTACAGACAAGACACTCACGTCAAGGTTTTAACTATTTACTGTGGTGCCAAGTTTAAGGAAAACGTACAATGAGTGGGTTTGTTTCGCAGTAATGACCCACTCTCTGTACATTATCAATGATTTGATACGGAAATGATTAATGGATATAAAAATGATTTTATTGCTCCTCCAGAGTCTATGACCAGAACTGCATCCAAAGCAGTGTTCTGTTCTTTATAGCAATGGTCTGTTATAGAGAAATAACAGACCTTAGACAGCTGTAATTTACCAATCATAATTGAGTATTTAACAAAGCTATACAGTATGTATTGTCTGGCAATGGTGAGAATATAAGTTGTAAGTATTTTCGAATTGATTTTTTTTTTCTTGACGTGAGTGTCTTGATAGTCGCAGTTAACACAGTTGATGTTTTATTAATATATACATATATATGTATATATATGTACTTGTTTATCTTTGGTATTGATAAATCAACCAGGGTGTCCATTAATTCCTGATAATAGACAGGTTCTTAGCGCTTCCAGTGAAAGTGTCTGTTCACCCTTCTGAATTAAAGGACCAGTGTGCATGCAGTGCAGTGGCATATAGCGGTGAGCTTGCACATTGCAAACATCTTGTTTCCCCTTCGTCTTCCGAGCGTGTAGGAGAACCTATGGTGGCTGCAAAACTCGTGCAAAATGCAAAAGGCCATATATAGAACTAGTGTTTGGTTTGTCCGTCCTGAGCTACTGTAGAAACATGGCAGAGCAACATGGCGGACTCCATGGAAGCTCCTTTTGTAGACAGCATAAACACAACTACTCTAATTTTCTGATTATTTTACTCTAAAGTTTTGAGTTCTACAAGTTCTAAGTTCTAAAAAAAAAACTGATGTTCACCTTTTGTTGTAGCTCATTTACTTCAGACTTTTGTAACTATACAGATATGATCAGACTAGCTTCACCAGATTTTAACATGCTTTGATTTGAAGCCTTTTGTTAGATTATGAGGTCACTGTCACTGATCTTTTTTTTTCTTTTTCTTTTTTTAGAGTTATACGTTTGCACTATCACATTCTTACCATTGTTTTTTTTTTGTTGTTTTTTTGTTTTTTTGTTTTTTCATAGTAGTCCCACCCAGGTGTAGCACTGCTTGTGTTGGAGAGGACTGTAAGCTCATCAGCATTCCCTAAAAATAAGCATTAAGTGAATATCTAGGTGCCCTTGTGACTGTGAGGTTTATAAGTACAAACTACAGTGTGCACATGGAGGTAAAACATAACACAGTGCCACTGCAGGTACAGTATGATGACTTACGCAGTGGAAAAACAATATATAATCATACCCAGCCCATACATGGAAACTTGAAAAGTCTGGAGTCGGTGTGAAATATGTGCTTTAATGGTTTAATTGCTTAATAGCCTTTTCAAGGTTTTCTAAATATAATATGATATGAATCATTTAGATTTGCACAAAAGGGGCTAGCCCCTTGAATAAAGCTGGTAGAACTAAATTATTTTAAATGTAGACCACCATGTTCTACAAAGAAGTCGTTTTTTTCCCAAATTCTCCAGTTTTCTGGCACTGCTCCTTTATCAAACCCACATTATAATTCATTATTCTAACTGTTGACTCCAACTACTCAGTTTTTCTGATACCACCCATGTCCGCCCATGACACTTTTCTGGAAACATCTCCCGACGTTCACCACGATTGTGACATCCCTTCAAGACTTGTTTGACTCTGCCTGCACCATGAATAACTGTTTCCACTGTGATCTAACTGTACATTACCACTTCACCACCATACCACAAAACTGTGGAGATCACAGTTAAATGTACAGCGTGCTGTACATGTGGCTGAGTTTGATGTCATGTGTTAACACATGAAGTCATGATGTCTCGTCAGGGAAGGATCCTAGCTGGGGAGCAGCGTTGATTAATGTTGTGTGTTAAACATCTGTGTTTGTCCACCACTGGCACTGCTCTCTTTTGATTTTTTTGAATATAAATTTTGGCCCCTTCAGCGTCCAACATACTGATTTATGCGGGAATACTGGATCTGGACTGTGTAAACATTTGGATCGCACTTTATTTTACAGTACACTAATAAGACACAACAAGCTGTACTGTGTATCAAATTACACAAAAACTAGAAATGATATGTTCTATATTAGACAGTATGAGACCCTTTATTAGAACCTTATTAGATTTTATCAGCGGGTAATGTGGGACTCATTAGGACAGAACTGTACTGTAAACTGAAGTGTTTTATTTCCCATTGTTAGACCCTTATTAGACTTACTTTGGAAAACATTACAACAGAACTTTTCAGTAAACTAAAGTGAAATCACATATTTTTAAGCAGGAAAGTGTTTCACTTTGGTTTACAGTAGGCCTACACTCTGTTATAATATGCCCCAAATCACCCTCTAATAAAGTGTAATAAGGGTCTAATAAAGGGTTTAATACTGTTCAATAATAGTTTACTGTAACAGTGCGACTAACATTCGTGGTGGTTGTTTCATTGAGTCTGTACCTGCATTTTATTTTATTCCTGTGTGCACATGTACATCTGTGTGCATGTCAATCCCCCGCTTGTATATCTGGTTTTGTCACACCCCTAATTGCGTAGTGTATTCTGTGACCTCATGTGTTTACTCTTGGCTGAGTCAGTGAGTACTACTGCTGAAACGCACGACCGAGGCAGCTGAAATCTCATATTCCCTGGCCCCGATCACTTACTAATGAAGACACACTTTCCAAGCAGCCTGCTGCTCCTGCTGCTGCTGCTGCTGCCTTTTCCTTCTGCCTCACTTAACTCTCGGCTTATCACATAACAAAACAAACCTCACTCGCCGACCACCTTGGAGGAGGTTTGGGTGGTTTTGTGCACGGCTGTTGATTTTTGTCAGCTTTTGTTATTAGCTAAGAGATTTTTTTTTTCCGTCCTCACACCTCCACTATCTCACATTTCACACTCCTTCATTTCATCTCCATACCCCAGTTATTTACACCAATTTCCCATCCTGAAGCACTTCCTCTTTTCTTCTTTCCACCAGCTCCTTTTGCTCCTCTCCGTTCATCTCTCGTCATTCCATCACTCCCCCCCTTCCTCCTCCTTCCTGCTCCTGGATTCAGGGCTTGTTTACTCTCCCAGACCACAGCACTGACTCGCATCCATGAAATGATGCAATTAAGGATCCCACTGGGGCTCAATCTGTCATGTTAACACATGCTAAACCCCCACAGAGGGCTGAGAGCAGCACTGAGTGCTGGGCGACAGGTAAGACTGACGGGGTGAGGGGCGGTGGTTAAAAAATGAGGGGAGTGTGATGTCTTGTACTGCAGAAGAAGCTAAATGTAACCATGATAAATGATGCCACACAACACTGATGGGTGAGGATTATAAGAGGAAACATCAGTTGTATGTGTGTGAATGTGTGTGCCTTTTTTCTGAATGCCCATTAGTCATTCTAAAACTCTCTTTCTATTCATTACTTGTTTTGTTTATTAATGTGGATCTGGCTTTATCAATCATTAACAGTACTGGAGAGGGTAGCAATAAAACAGATACTGTATTACTAAATAGATGAAACGTCATCTAGAACTTAAACTGGATGTTTCTTTTAATGCATCTTTTTCTTAAGTTACTGCTGTGCAAATGACAAATGCTAAACACTGACCAAACTGCCTAAATTGTTACAAACACAAAAGATTCGAGGGTTTCCCGCTATACTGACTGTGATCTCAAGAGGATGATAGGCTTCCTCACACTTTGGATTTGATTGATTTATATTGTACCAGAAGTACCAAGTGCCAAGTCAAGTCCCGAATTTTAAACATTGAGTTTCAAGCCCAAAACAAGTCATAATGTGCTTCATGAAATATAATGCTATTTTAACAAAAGGGCCTCAACTTACTGTTATTTGTGCAAATTCAAATGCCGAACACAAGTGTGTAGAATTGGGTATGGATGGTAGGTAAATGCCCCTACCAATATCCAGGGATTACTGAATTATCCCTATATTAAAATATAACTTATCTCTCAGTGTTTAGTCAGTGTTAGTGAGATTCAGTATTGTGACAAAGCACATGTACTAATTATAGACACAAAACAATGCCTTTTTATGTTTTAAAAGATTGGATGTTAACCCTCATTATGTCTCACACTGGTTTGCTCCACAATCTACCTGTAGCCATTGGTATTTTTTTGTGTTTTTACTGCCAAAATGTTTAATATATGAATTCAGCGATTTACAACAAATCTAGTGAGTTATTCAAACCATCAGGTGGAAATTGAGATATATACACAAATCTATCATTTTGTCATTTATTATTATTTAATCCCATGCATGCTATAATCTCAGTCAGTGTTCTTTTGGCAGCAGCTGTCTCAGGAGACAGACAGATTTTACTCTGCTAATGGGGACGCTCAGTGTCTCTGTCACTCTGAACTTAAGACAAAAGGCAACAGAAAAAGCAGGCAGATAACATGGAAGGAGAACAAGGTAGGGTGTATGAGAGCATAGATGCAGCAGACTTTGTAGTGATATGAAGAAATAATCAGACTCATTTTGTTAATTTGCCTTTTTGTTCACTCGTTCATTCAAGTCCTAACAGTAAGTCAAGTCAAGTACCTAACATGTAATCTTGTTTTCTGAATAAATGTTCCAAACCTGAATCTTCATATCCATGCTAACCGCATAAGACCCGTGTTTATTTATTGCGACCACATGAATCAGATTCACTCAACTTACAATCGCTCCTTGTGGGGGTCTTCCCCCCGAGTCTGAAAGCCACTGACACAAAGTGTTCCTGCTTACTTGTTGTGTCTTTCCTGATTGAGGAGAAAGATGCAACAAAAATGTGGTCACAAAAATTCATCAGTATGAGTGAAACGTGCTACTGTTCGTGTGTGTACAGTAAGCATGAAGTTTGTTACTGTGCGTGTGTATGGGCGTGTGTCTGATCTCTAATGAATGTGCATGCGGCTGTCAAAGACAACACATCGCTCTTTGTCTGCTTCCCCTCTCTGTGATCCTCAGCCGGGCTAGGTAAACAACTGATGTTGGCTGGAATGGACCACCTAGGTATAAGTTTCCATGTGGGGGTATCCCCTCAAAGCAAAGCAGGGAAATTTTCCGAAACACATTAAAAAGAGTTATGCAAATGGTTTACGGCAGCGCTCGTGTGGCTGTATTGTTATATTAATCTGTATACACTGTGGCTCATCTTGGCAGGGCCCTTTGTTTGCCTTCACTCTTAATCTGCGGGGCTCATCTCGAGCTTACATCACTCAGAGTCAACAGAGGGACATCCGCCGCAGCCTTACTGCTAACACCAGAGCTAACACTGGGGTCAAATAGTGTGTGTGTGTGTGTGTGTGTGTGTGTGTGTGTGTTTGTGTGCGTCAACCAAAGAGACCAAGCAAAGCCAAAAAAGGTTTCGCAAGTTGACTTCAAGTGTCCACTGATGTTCACAGGCACCTGACCACTGCAGCACAACAAACTAGTGGGACACACTTTATTTTACAGTACACTAATAAGATATAAACAGCTGTACTTTGTATTAAAATAGACAAAAACTATATGTTCTTTATTAAACAGTATTAGACCCTTTTAGACTTTATTACAGGTTAAGTAGGGACATATTACAAAGAACCAGTACTGCAAAGTAAAGTGTATTATTTCCCACTCTTAGACTTTGATTGACCCTTACTGACATTGATCTTGGCTACTCTGCCAAGTGTATGGGGCCAGCCAAAGAGTGTGTGTCTCAAGTTGCAGATACGTGATTTCACTTTAGTGTAGAGTACAGTTCTGTAGGTATGTGTCCCTAATTAACCTCTAATAAAGTTGAATAAGGCTCTAATAAAGGGTCTAATACTGTTGCATAAAGAACATATTTCTAGTTGTTGTCTAATTTGATACCTCATATTAGTGTACTGTAAAATAAAGTGCACCCAACTATTGTAACCTATTCTGTATCTGTATTTTCCAGCCTTTTGTAGCCAAAATGCATTTTCTGATGACCATGTCCTTGTACGTATTTGCTCTTCAAACACTGACTTCCCTCCAGAACTTTCCGGCGCTACGAGAAAGAGAGAAAGGAAAAGAAAGTAAAGCACAGTTGGTTTTCTGTGCTTGCAAAGATGTGGTTTTCTCTGACTGAAGTGGGGCCATAGCTTGCATCAGCCGTCTGTCCGTGTGTCTGTGTGTCCAGGCCTGTGAACTCTGCCAGATGCCTGCCGCCTTGTTATCTGTACAGGCACGGCCCGTTCTGCTGTGCTGTGTGGGCCAAACAGTTTATCACACACCACTAGCAAAGAGGTTGGGGTCTTGCACAAGTGATAGCACACACACACACACACACACACACACACACACACACACCATCGGTGTAACATGTACGCTTTGAGAGAGAAATCATGTATGAACACACATGTACTAGAAACAAATGCACATGTATGTGTAAGCAGATCTTTCAGGACTATTATCCTACTGTATCTGAAGTGTTGTAAAAAAATAAATAAAATAAATTTAAAAAATGGACAAAAATCAAAACATGCTTAAGTCAGGGAGAGATAAAAACCTATTATTAAAATGAATACACCATTGATATCCTATTGTGTTGTTCACAGTTAATTAATTTATTTATTGCTTGGGAAAATAAATCAAAACAGACATATCTGTTTTTGGGAAACATACTAATTCACATTCTTGCCGAGCTTTAGATGAGATCAACACCACTCTCATGTCTGAGAGATAAGTACAGAGCTGGAGCCAGGAGACAGTCAGCCGAGCTTAGGAACAACAAGCCTGGTTCTTTCCAAAATTCAAAGATATACCCATCAACACCTCTTTAACTCATTTGTTCAGTCCGTACACTGACAGTAATGTAAAAATGACCATTTGTGTTTTAGTGTTGTAACTTTTTCCTGACCAACAGTACATGCTTGTACCTTGCACGTCTGTGCAGCGTCCTAAAGTAGCTGATGACCGTCCTCATTGTGACAACAAATCCTCTGTAGATATAAACCAGTCATTCTAATGTAACAAAAACACAACAATTCTTCTTTATCAAAACACACAGGACCTTTAATGTATGAACAGGAGAAACTGCAAAGGAACAAACTCTCATCAAGAAAGCAAGTGGTTGCATTTCCTAATGTGCTGAACTATTCTTTTAAGGTTTGAGGCTTAATTAAGTAAAGCTTTTTAATGAGCCAACAAATAAAACAATAAAAATAAAAACACTCTTTTAACTTGTCCAATGAATCAACATTTACTGTAAAACAAAAAAGGCAAAGCAGGTCTTGGTAAACAAAAAAAACCTGATTGTTTATGGCTCTGGTATCACAACAAATTGGCCTCTCAGTCAAACCCACACACAATCATACAAATGCACCCCCATAACTCCAACTCCAGCGTCAGAGCACACTCTACAAAATGAATCCTAAATAAATCAAGTCAGTGTTATTCCAGAAATGGAGGATTACAGAGTAAACATGCTGTCCTCCTCAGTGAAATATTGAACTGAATAAGAAATATTGCTCATTCCCTCTCAGAAAATATTGCCCATTCATTCTCATCACTGCCACATAAGGTAAAAACACATATGGTGCATAATTTTCTTTGGCGATGTCCTGGTGTCTTTTTCATGGTTAAGCGTTCTTCTGTGGTGCTGCCTTGCCATTGCCAAAGCTCTAATCCTCGTTTTGGTACAGAGACTGCCTGTGGTGGTGGTGGTGTACTGTGTGCATCCTAATCTCTCCAAAGCTCTGTGTCTAATGGCTGCAATGCCTCTCTGTACACTGTGTACCTCCAGTTTAACTATAGCCTAACAAGCATGGCAAAGTGGTGACAGCCAGGAAGAGGTTGTTACACAAGAGGACCAGGAAGGAAGGACTGAAGGAAGGAAGGAAGGAATGCCCAGAGTGCAATTTTGTAACAGTATAAACTGTGGGCATATTCATATGTAATTACAGAGACTGTGACTGTGATCATAATTATAAATACAGGCCTGTTTCACTCATGTGTTGACAAACATCACTGATGTAAACAAACCTGTCTTGGCACCAGAGGGATGTACTATAAAGTGAGGTTACATAATAGTTTAGCAAATATGTTGAGCATATTTGTATGTTGAGTGTGTTGTAAGGTTACTTATGCTGAATACATAACCTGCTCCAGAGGAAGTTATGTTCAGAGTTGCAGATTAAGGCAGCGGTTTAAACCACTTTTTTACGAACTCCCTTCCTGATGATATTCTGTATGAGCAATATCGTGCAATAAATCCTTAGCTGAGGGAAGACGTCATGTGGGCAAACCTGCTGAGCTGTGCATTAGTGATGTCACCAAACAACACCGCATAACGTAATTAACGTAATTACGACAGTCCAAACTGTATGCATCGCATTGCCACAGCCACATTGAATGATTTGCTGCCTTTTTCCTCTGCTGATTTTGCAGCTCAGAACACTGATTAGAAAACTGATTAGTCTGTAGCAGTGTTTCATGGCACGCCGGTGTGTCGTGAGGCAAATCCAGGTGTGCCGTGGGATATTGTGACAAACATACACTATTATTGCAATATGCAACTATATAAAAAGTCAGGAATTAATTTTTAATTACTAAAAGTTCTTTTTATGCACACATTTCTCAATACTGAGGCAAATCCTATGACCTAAAAAAGTTCTTTTAAAAACTTTATGTCAAACCCAGTTTGCTCAGTTGCTGGTCAGCATCAACCTCACCACATGACATGTCTGGTTTTTAATGTAATGTTACAAAGTTTCAAATGAATTATTGAGTAATTTAGTCAATAAATATTTCAAGAGTAATATGGTAGTTTGTCAAATTTTATTTGGCATTAGTAATAAAAATAGAGTGACAAGAGTGATAACACGATTAGAGGCTTTTGCACAGATATGAAAACAGATGTACCTTCAGACTTTGGGTTGCCCTTTGGCAGAACTTTAAAAGACACAGGTCCACAGTATTTTTCACAGATAATATTCTACCAGTACATTATAAATATAATAACTAATGACATAAAAGTATAGAACAGACTAAGACCAAAATGCATTTCTTCAGTATCAAGTTTACATGTACTGACTTTTAGGGTTTTAGGTTTTGTCTCCCCAGCTCACACACATGACTACGTCAAATTTGTGCACACCCCACAGAAAACATTAATTACCGAGATTTTGTTTACGTCTGGCTCATACAAGGCCTGTCAATCACTGTAGTAGTTATAGCAGGCTTCAAGGTTTTGAATTGTGATGTCTGGGTTTTTCATTGACAATTTTTCTCTTTTTTTCAAGACTTCAATCATCTCTCAATCATTATGCAGTTATGGGAAAAAAATAGACATGTATTACAAAGCATCGCACATTCTCTATTGTTCACTTGTATCTTAATTACTGTATGGAAGTGCGGCACAACAATCACAAATGCAACTTACAGACATTATGCACGGTACAAAAAAAAAAACAGCTGTAAGGATATACTGAGTAATGTGGATTGTCACAAACGCACTAATAGTTTATTTTTAAAGTGGCAGGACCATGGATAGCCCAAATAATGTAGAAAGCAAAAATCAATCTGCTGTCAGGTAATATACAAAAAATGTTTTCAAAACATGCAGTGTTCATAATTAATTAATGGTTTAATATATTTGTATGTAAGATATTGTTTATTAAATACGCATAACAGAGATTATGAGTACTTGGTGTCTGCTTGTGTAGGTATGTATGTATATCTTTATGCCTCATTCATCCCCAGCTGTCTTTCTTTCCCTCCTCTCTCTTTACCCACTTATTTTCAATCAGCCATCCATGGGCGTTCACTCTTTAAATCAACCAACCAGATTTAGCCACAATCTCCATCAGCCAATCATGTCGTTGTGTCAAATCTTTAAATCTGTTCTCCTCTCTACCGCTCTCAGCCGTCATTTCTGCACGGAATTGTTGCAACCCTCCTCCAACCCGTTCTCCTCCGGTTCTTCTAGGCCAGTGCCCAGGTCGAGTTCATCAGAAGTCCCGTCCTCATCTAATCCAGATCATCAGCCATCCCTTCACCTCCACCACCAGTGTCTAGACTTCATCAGGGGGTTTCCTTTACTAAACACAGCTTCACTACCCCCTTTATTCATGATGATGTCACGATGGAGTCTAACCACCAAGACTTTTCACATTTCTCTCTCAGTTGTGCACGTCAAAAAATATATATTTTGTACACTCAGAACAAAGTCTCTTCTGATTGAAATAAGTGTATGCTTCTTCCGACTCCTTTTCATAGCATGTAAACTGTTTGTTGTTGTTGTTGTTGTTGTTGTTGTTGTTTTAATAAGAATGTCTTCAGTGAATTTGTTGTATAGGTTTTCTGATCTTTCTGTTTTCATTTTGTTGATCTTAATATAATTTAGATTTTTTTTTAATTGTTTATTTTCTTTTATACATGCTCTCAATAAAAAATATTTTTTTGTTTTGTCTCACCAATAGCCCAAAATCTAAATATGTTCAATTTACTGACAAAGAAAACCCTTCAATTTGTGAAGCTGGAGTCAGCAAATGTTGAAACTCAATACTAGTGATTAACACTGACATTCTTGAGATGCCTGCCTTCAGTAAGCCAGTAAATGTGTAAATGTACATATGTTCCTGCACATGAAAGATCACATGAAAAAAAGGATTAAAAACCATTAATCAACATCACTCATGGTGATAGATGGAGTGAGACTTCCTCCCCATTTTGCCCTCAAATCCGTTACATTGTCCTCCTGCCACAGCCGTCCCTGCTGTCCTCATCAGGCCCTCGCAGGTGTCCCGTCTGCTGACCTCGTTCCTGACCTTTAGTCTTTAACCCCTCACACCTGGGCGACTCCTTTGCATACCCTCTCTGAACTCTGACCCTGGTTCTGTCCATCATCCTGGGGGTCACCTGGTAAAAGCATTTACCAAAAAACTATGGTAGCTCTCCGGACCGCCGCTCGTAAATCAGAAAAAAAAACTCAAAACAATGACACACCCACACTTTGACGCACAGCTTTGATTTTTACTTAGGTTTCTTTCTATCCCATGCTGGTATCTGCTTCACATATACACTCATACATACATTCATTCTGTAAACGCGCTTGTGTATTAGAACCAGATGGACTACACATTTTCATGTGCACTAAAAACTATACATATGAATGCACGAATACAGAGTAATGTGTTTATCATGTATGTCATGAGAGATTAAGTTTACTGTATGTTTCTTGATATGAATCAAACAGCAGAAAACATTCTCTGTCAGTCTCTTGTCTGAACTCTCTCAGCCAGCCGGTGCAGCTCCTGTGCAGGAAGAAACGACCCACAGAAACTGCGTTGCTGTAGAGTGGTATGCCCATTCTCAGAAGTACTGGTAGTGTAGAGGTCGTAGGGATGATCTGCTTCAATGTAAATATAAAACATGTTGCTTAATGCACCTTTAAATACCCAGGGTTGTCTTTTAGAAATGTCCTGAGCACTCAACATATCCAGGCTTTCTTTGCATGAGCTGGCCTCACAAACTCTAAGACCCCAGCCCAAGATGATGAGTATCTCAACTGTTGTTATCGACATTCCAATAAAAGGGGGCATTTGGTGCATCATTTGACTGCCCCTTCACACAAACCGGAGCGATGATGCCTACTTCAGTGAGGATGAACAAGTCGTTATAATGGAGAGCTATGAAGAATATTAAAAAAAAAAACATTACAACAAAAATCAACACTGTCGCTGTAAATGAGGCAATGGTGCAAAAAAATTACTAATCAACAAGTGTACATTAAACAATTAATGTAGCAATACAGCATATTTATCTTGATCATCTTGATACTCAATAAGTGCATTTAGGTCTGACACCCATAATGAAGGATACGTGAAAATCAGTGTAGTTTTTGGCCAAATGAAAGTTAAATGAATTTTACTGATTAACTATAAAAGGATAATTAGGATAGACTAAACTATTTTCTAAATGCTGGTTTAAGCTGTGATATCAGCAGTGAAAAATGAACTTGGCAGCAAATCAAGATCAAGCTTAAAATATTCACAGTTGTCTACAATTGCTTCATCATTCTCTTAGTATATGGATAATCTGCGATATAAAATTCAAAGTGTTAATATGGCCTAAAGTAAACGGGTAAAAATGATTTTCTGCATCAGCAGCAGAGGTTCCCATGGCAACAAAATGCATACAGTTTGTGCTGCTATAATAAACTGTGTTACAAATGGTGGTACTACTAACGTACAGCTCAGCAACGTTGCATATATAACGTCTTCCTTCAGCTAAGAAGCTGTATCGCTCATAAAGAATATACTCACGAAAAGAATTAGTTAAAGAGTGACACCTTTTTTAGCTGATTTCATGCAAAAGTCTGAACATAACCTGCTCTGGTCCAGGTTAGGGGTTCAGCATAAATTACTATGGCGATCTAGCCAGGTTAAAAGAGAACCACCTTTGTGACACTGAAAACTTTGGCTTTAAACTTCACATGCCTGACTATTACATTAATCTCGCTTCTAGTACGCTCGTCTGGCTTTAAAGGTATACTATGGTGACTGACTGAGACTTTTTGTTCTTTCATTTTCCTCTTTCTTTTTGTGATTCTAATCAAGATTTAATCTCGGGATCAGCAGCTTAGTGCGCAGCTGGTTTGAAAAGAAAACATCACCAGTCAAACAGGAATCAAAAAAGTTTGTTAAGAATTTAGTTTATTGGGTTTTACAAGTGGGCCGTGTTTAGAAGAAGAACAACCAGACATGTGGTTCTTCTGAAATTTAAGAACTTCTCTGATACCACAGGCTTTACAAGAACCCATAGAAGTTACTTTTTAAACATGTTTTTTGCATTACTTTTGTTGTCTTGTTTCTAGAATTAAACTGAAATGCAGAATGTGATCAATTATGAGAGGACACATGCTGCCCAGGCTCCAGAAACGTCGTTCTTAAACTTGTGGCACGTATACAGAATATTCCCATTTATTTTCAAATTGAAAACAAATTTTCAACATGTGCTTTAAAGGTAATTTCTTGGTGATATACATTTTCACATTTTCTACTTTTTCACTGCTTATTGTGTAATTTAAGTCCACACATCTTTGTGTTTTCTTGAAAAGTAAGTCTCACCATTTCAGTGATTCATTCATTCAATTCAGTGAACATATAAAACATTACAGAGAAAAAGTGCTAATTTTGGAAGCAGATCTTTATAATTACATCCAAATTAAGCCATTATTGGTTGTGTTTAACTCCAAAATGATAATGAGCTCCCATAAATTTCAGTTTCAGACTTTTCAGCGCACTGGTGGTCTTTTTATCTCTGTGGGTAAGATCTGAAAAGCAAATACTCTTCAAGAAAATTTGAATTGTCACTTAGTACACCCGCATGTCACTATTACATATGAAAAAGTAGGATTTAATAAGAGCAGAAGGGCTGTCTTCATAGCCTGTGTCACTGACCACCAACATCGTTCCAGGAATCTTATTTTCACATCGGGGGGATTCACTCCAACCTCATCATTTATGACGGATATGTTATATTTTTTGAGCAGGTGGGGGTGGGGGAAGAGGCTTTAAGCAAATGACATCTGATCTCTTTGTGGGGCATCCCTTTTCAAGTCGAGGAATCAAAGACCACCAATGTGTTACACCTCTAATGTGGTCAAAAGAGACGGGGGAGGAGGAGGAGGATCTGCAGATTTGGTGCAGACACACTTGAAATTTTGATCCGCTCCCACCAAGTCCATGCGGGCAGATGGAGGCGAGCAACTCTCTGATCAACTCCTGCACTTGCCACACACTGCGCCAGCACCGACAACGTTTATCATTCTGTTTTACTGTTGACGGCCACTTTCTTTTTTTTTTTTTTTTTTCTCCGTTTCCCCTCACTCCTTTCCTCTCTGGCAGGCAGGATTAAGTTTAATTGTATCGTTTATGACAGATACGAAGTGAGGTTTGGCACTAATTCAAGGCAGGCCGTGCACAGGCATTTTATGGTTTCTTTCCACCTCACTTGCTGATGTGTGGTGGTGACACATTTGACACAAACCATCCAACATGCAGGGGTGGAGGTGGTGGGGGGAGGCCTGTAGAGAGACACAGCTGAGAATGAACTGAGACAAAACTTTTACACACACCAATTTTCAATTTTCAGTAACCCGTCTGCTAACCGCACCTTCATCTCTGCCGTCCAGCACCTCACACACTCTTAAGAATAAAGCCACTGACTGGAACCAGAAAGGGTTCTTTGGTCTGTGACCATAGGAGAACCCTTTTTGGTTCCTGGTAGAATCCTTTATAAAGGTTTCACTTGGGTTCTGCCTAGAACCCAACATAAAGAGTTACACCTAAAACCGTCTGTGAAAGGCTTCACCTAGAACCCCCCAAGAGGTTCTACAGAAAACCTTTCTATGGCGCAATAGTTACACCAAGAACCCTGTTTGAGGGGTCCAGAACCTTAGTAGGTTAGGAGATACCTAAAGCTCTTTTTTATAGTCCAAGGTTTTTAATTAGAACCTACACAGGAGGTTCTACTGAGATCAATTTTATTTTCCAAGGGTTTTATCTGGATGCCACCCTAGGGGTTCTACTGAAGAACCTTTTACAAAGTACATTCCAAAGGTTCTATCCACAACCCACCCAGGGGGTTGGACCGAGAACCCTTTCATATTCAAAGGGTTATTATCTAGAACCTACACACCTAAGGGTTCTTTACTGAAAATCCTTCTATATTCAAATGGTTTTATCTAGAGCCTGTTGGGGGGGTTCTACGGAGAACCCTCTTATATTCACATGGTTTTATCTTGAGCCCATTCAGGGGGTTCTAACGAGAACATTTATACAAAGTGTATTGCAAGGGTTTTATCTAGAACCCATTTGTATGGTACAAAGACAACACCTGGATGAAAAGTGTTCTTAATGGAACCTTTAATCCCACAAAGAACCCTTGATAAACCCTTTCTTCAAAAAAGGGGTTCCTCATGAGCAGATGTTTTTGGGTAGAACCTCAGTCCTTCAGGAAGAACTCTTTTGGAACCCTTATTTCTAAGAGTGCACACTGACGTTTTTCTGCAGTATGACTGGTTGAGTCTAAAAACTGTGTGGTTTGCAGTTTGGTCTCCTCTGCAGTGGTGGCACCCCGGGGCCACCTACCCACAGTAATCTCATAATTAGCTGAGTGGGATTGAAGGAACCTGCCAAATATGTGACATTTGTTGTTTTGGGGTCAGACAAATTGAGGTGTCGATTGAGAACAGAAAAGTCTGGTTTGCTGTAAACTGACTAAACAAGCAGAATAATGTTGGCCTTGGTGGGGATGGGTATAATCAGTTTGATCTGGGCCCTCAGTGAAGCTATAAGGAGGTTAACACATGACATCAACTTATAAAAGACTTTTTTAACAGCTGATGTTCATTCATAAGACAGATGTAGTGTGGTTCAGTGTGTGTGTGTGTGTGTGTGTGTGTGTGTGTGTGTGTAAGACTTCGCATAGTGAGCAGACCACCGGGCGTCCAGACATCGACTCCGCCTCTGAGCTTAATACAACTGATTGCACTCTGATCAGTGCTGGTAATAGTTAAGGCTTCAAAGGCTCTACCTCTGAGGCTGCCAGCAGTTATTTCCGACCCCGAGATCGTGCTCCCAGCCTTTGGAAAACACTTAGTCCTCGTCTGTGTCTGTCTTTCACTTTTTAGGAACAATAATTTATCATTTTATTTGATCTTTTAACTTTTTATTATACAATCCTAATTCCAATGTTGGGAAGTTGTGTGAAAAATAAATAAAAACAGAATGCAATGATTTGCATAACATTTTTGACTTGTATTCAATTGAATACAGTACAAAGACAAGACATTGTTGTTTGTTGATGCTGAAATTGGTTTGGAGGGCAAAAAACAACATCCAACAAACTAGTCTTTTTTTCCAGGACGTTGTGGGGCATCCCAGAGGCAGAGTCGGTTGTCATCCATTGTGACACACTGCAATTGTTGTTCCTGACTTCATGCCCGACATCTGCTGGATCGGGCTATAATTGGACTGATGAAGTGTAGTCTGAACCTGGCATTACTCATTTTTCTGGAGTTTTGAACTGTATCCTTCTGGTTTAAAGGGACACTTCCACAATTCTCTTATTAAAACCAGGTAGGCAGTTTACTTTTCCATTATAACCTTTAGCATAATGTAGTTCAAGTTATCTGAAAGAAAATAGACTTGTCTTCTTCCGTGTTGTTCTGCTTTAGAGAGTCTAGCACGTGACGGGAGATTTTGTCCAATCACAGGTCAGTAAGATAGTTGATTGTTAATTAATTGTTGTTAATTGTTAATAATTAATATATATACTGCCCCTGAAGCCAGAAAGAAATCTTTGTTATTTAACCGACTTCGAGAACTCCTCACAGTTGGCTTCAATCTAATGTTGTGTGGTGATTTTTAATACAGATATGTCAGAAAATGACAATAGCTTTTTGTTTTTTGATTGCGGTTTCAGAGAGTTGCAAGGTTCTGTGAATGCATTGTGAAAACAATACAGCAATATATTGATATTAGAAAATGTACTTTGTAATTTGTACTTTGGAATACTTTGGAGTATTTTTAAAAGCAAGTACTCTAGTACTTTGACTTGAGTAAAATTTTGACTGAGCAACTTTCACTTATTTTATTTTTTTTTACCGGGAGTATCTATACATCGAGTCAAGTATACTGGGGTTGAGTACTTTGTCAACCACTGCTTCCAGCACATTTAAGTAGAAGAAGAAGAGAGGATTTATATCACATTTATAACTGTTTGCTGAATGTGAAGCTAGAGGCAGGGGACAATTAGCTTAGCTTAGCATAAAGACTGGAAGCAGGCGGAGCCGGCTATCTCAGCTCTGTTCAAAGTTTAAAAAAATATCTGATCACCAGCACCTCTACAGAATACAAATGAACACGTTACATGTGCTTTGTTTAATCCTTACAAAAATTTAAGTATGAAAGCCAAAGGTTATGGTTTTAGGTGACCTGTTTGAGTCTCGCTGTCACTGCAAAGTTAACATGGGTACAACATCGTTATTCAGCCTTGATTACAATTTTTTCCCAGTGGCCACTCGTGGTATTGCAGCAAAAAGTTACCCTGCTGCTAGACAACCATTAGAAGACTGTTAACAGGATACTTCAATCTGCAAACAAGGTCAATTATGGTTCTTTTTATTGTAAATATTTAATCTATGTAGGCTTGTGAAACCGTCATTTTAAGGCCAGCAGGAAAAACACTAATGTGTATATTCAGTGGGCCACGTACCCACATACCGTATGTGCCAGGCTGATACGGTAGATGAAATTCTCAAACTCCTCACCCTTCAAACTCACTTTTCACTTATTTTTCATTCTGATGAAGAAAACCAACAAAAGAAAAAGTGCATAAGAAGACTTTGAACTTCTATTTCCAAGGTGAAGACTGAACTGTCAAGATGACACAAAGTCCTAAAAGAACTCAGAATGATGACAGCTGAACCGAGCATCTGATGATGAAGTCTGCGTGACACAGACAAGCGGTCAAAATGAGTGAACAGTGGGGGGGACGTTATTTTGTCAACTAACAACAGAACTAATATATTGTTTTCAGTTCTTTGTATTCTGGCACTTCAATACTTCCTCTGTCATTCTCTTTTTGTTTTCCTCCCTGCCTGTCTTTGTCTGTCCACAGGTAAGCTGTCACACCTCTTTCTCTCGGCACCCTACAATTACACCATGTGACACCCCCAACTCCTCCACTCGTCAAACCAACACACACCTAAACCACCTTTACAATTGCCTTTTAAACACACATACACGAGTGTCTCATCTGACGGAGAGAAGCTTTGGAAGGATAGAGGCAGCTAATATGAACTTAAAAGGTTATAAAAGAAACTGTGGTGGAAGAAAATGATTGAAATAAGCCAAAAGATCTTTGTGGTGATGGTGCATTTCATTACGCTCTCCACGGCTCATCATCAGGACAGGTAAGAAAGAGCTTCTGAAAAGAAAGTTTTCTAGAAGTCAATCTGTTTTTTACCATATGAATTTGATCACAATGGTATTCATGAGGTAATCTATAATTTTCCCTAAAGTGCTACTCAGCATTAAGGACAAGAATCTGTGCAACTCAGTCAACATAAAAGGGAAGGGAGGTGGATTTTTCTCACTTGGACTGTTTAGGGGCTCTTCCAGTACAGTGTGAGCATGTGAAATGAACCTACTTGGCCTGTGTCTAATCATTTAATAGCCTCTTATTGCCGTGTGGGTGTGAAGAGATTTAACAGCAGCTATGAGTGAAGCTTGTTCAATGGCTCTGTAGACCCTGTAGTTTATTGCACTTTTGTTTATGACAGCAGATTTTAATGAGCGAGAAATTATTACTGCGCAGAATTTAAGGACTTTTCTGGTGAATGCATGAGAATGAGGGAGGTGTTTCATAAGTAGTTACAGTATATAGCTGCAGTAAATGAGTCCTAGTGTGCACAAAAGATCCAGTGAGCTAACCCACCTCTCACACCTCTATTTCTTTATTTTGTTTTGTTTTAAATCCCTATGCTTCCATCTTTTCAGTTACCATTAATATGTATCGTCTTTAATATGTATTAAACTTTATTTTCTTTTATAGTCAGGATATCAGGAACAGTGTTGGGGAGTTGTGAACTACGTGTAATTAAACTAGCAGCAGTGTGCTGGTAGTTCAAGTACATTTATACAGTATTTGCTTAGTGAAGAAGAAGAGAGGATCAGTATCACATTAGTAGTCATTTTATGTGTAGCTAACTGCTGAAATGTAGTTGTGTTGTTTACTTTTATGAGGATCGTGTCTTTGCTTCTCTACTGTAATTGAACTTCCTTCAACAAGCGTGTGACAACATGTCCAGGCAGCCACCATTACACACTTGACCTTTGTGTAGTACACATGCAAAATGTTTTAAAACTTGAATATATTATCGATTATTACTATTTGTTTATAAATAGTTGTTGAGTGCTATTTTAGAAGTTACCTTGTCTAACTGAGTAATCCTGCTCAGTATTTTACTTTTTTCAGGTCATGTATGATCTGTGAACAATTGGGCACTTTTTCCACTAAACTCAAGGCATTTTTTTGCTGGCATGTGATGTTTTTGTATTATAATTTGTTATAATTTAATATCACAAGCACATTTTTAATTTGATCCTTTTTTTTCACAAAGTACTTTGAACTACTTTTTTTATGCAGCTTTAGTTAACCAAACTAGATTTCTCCTTATTAATCAGTAACTTGCAAAGTTAAGCTTTCAAATTGGGTTGTACAACACCGGTAAGGAACAATTATCGTGCTAAAATGCATTTTGCATACAGTGTGTCTCCTGATTATTGTTGGCACGATACTTTCTGTTCTTCATTTCTTACACTAACGACAAAAAACATGTTAAATTGTTAACATCCCCTATTTTGTCAGATGTGATCAAGCAGATATCTTTTATTTACTCCTGGTGATTCCCACCTCTATTGAGTAATTGTTAATTTACTGTTGAGCTAACTGTTGTCTTTTACTCTCTCTGCTCTCACAATTGTGGACTGAAGTGATGTGTTTAAAATCACACCCTATTAAATATTAATAAAATAGTTCTCATTTAATGATCTACATTTACTCTCCTCCACGTTCTCTTGAGTGCCTCTTCCCCAATACTGATGACGATGATGATGAGGATGAAACGGGTAGAGCACTTAAAAAAAAGTCTTCATGGCATGCACTGTCAGTTCAAAGTCCCATAATGCATTGCATCGTGTTATATAGATATATAGTTTGTATAGTTAAATGAAAATTAGCCGATCATTGTGTGACTATAGATGTATTATTAGAACCACTCAAATAATGACACAAAATGTTTAAAAAATCACTTCAGTACTCATTACAGAGTAAATTGATAAGTGTTTACGACACAAGAGGTGAACTTGTGTATGTTTACTTGATTAATTACTGTGTTATGTTTCCTTTGGGGACTTACTGTTGATGTTTCACCTGTGATACTTTGTTTCTCTCTGGTCAGACTAATGTGTAATTTGACAGTTAGTCAACTTTTGTGAAAACAGTTTCCTTGTTACTATCATTTTTGGAACAATGGTCAAACTATTTTCTCATTTTTATGATTTGTTATCTCTATCATTAAGTCTGTTGTCCAATACTGAACTTTGACTGTTGTTGTCTTTACTGCATTTCACCTTCTTTCAGGGATCAGTCTGTGTGGGCTCTTCTGTGTTGAAACTGAAGCCCTGAAGGCTTGATGATGCTTAATGGTCTGATAACCTTTTGTCCCAGCCTTCGCAGGTCAGTGGAGGATGCGCTGGAGCACACTGGAGGTCGAGCACAGCCCGGACTCTGCAGCTATGGTCAGACTGCTTCCTGTTGTTCGGGATGGAGGAATGTTAACGGCATTTGTCAGCGTAAGTCTGCAATTTAGTGACAGCACAAGTACAATGACACATTACCCACAGTTCATTGGTTATCAGTTCTGCATCTCAACAAGACGACAAATACAAGGAAATAAGTGTGAAGAAGTTTTGTTCCTTGCATCTCTGGTTCTTTTCTTTGCATTTTTCCTTCCCGTGTTTCATCTCTACTAGCATGTCAACATTAGAATTATTAGTGATATAAAGTAAATAAATAATCAAGTCAGATAATTCACTTTTAAAGTACTTGTGCTGTCTTTACATATTTCCATTTTATGCTACTTAACTCTTTTATTCAACTACATGAGTCAACACTATATATCTGTGATGAGAGCAGGTGATAAGTTTGAAAATACAATGTGTTGTTAGAGATTACATTACCCAGATACCCAATGTAGCTATAGCAGTGTGTTAAGTTTGTAAAAAATTAATTCAACCACCTACAAGATTAATATACTTGTTGTGCATGATATGTTATTTTTTCAAATAGGCCAGTATTGTGATGTGGTGACACCGCTTCTTGTATGTTTGCTTAAGTAGGTCCATCTGTGCAAGATTTGTACTTGAAACGGAGTATCTTTACTTTTAAACCTGCACTCATCCATATTTCTATACTTCCAATGTATCAAATGACTACATGCAGTGCAAAATGAGTCGATTTTTTTGCTATTAACAAACTTGTAGAGTCATAATCTGCGGAGGTCTGTGGAGTATTTAAGCATCTTTCAGCTCACTGTTATAGTTTCATAGCCCACAACGTTACTAGACCAAGTTAGCAACTAGCTGGTGAATATAGTGGAGCAACTAGAGAGCCAGTTATTTCTCTCAGGAGTTAGGAGATACTGTGGCTGCTTGTGCTATAAGAGGTCCCTGGTTTGTTTTCCAGTCTAAATGACCTTGGCTCTTCGGGGGTGGGCTCTAACCAAACTCAGACGTTACACTAATGTTGTTGTATATCTGTTTGATGTGTAAATTGGCAACAGCTTTTTCTGTTACCCTCAAGTTGTCAAAAAATAATTAACGCTGCTTTAATTTTTACATTTTGGCTGGGTAGTATAATTTTACTGTGATGATGGCTCTTATACCAGTGCACAGACATTACTGATGTTAACCTGATTTGGTTTATACTGTGTCTATCATCCTCCACAGCGGTGTGCAAGAAGTCCTGTGTCAATGGAAAATGTGTGGGACCAGACAAGTGTTTATGCTCCACAGGGTATAAAGGCCCTCAGTGTGATGAAGGTGGAGTATAAAGCACAAAATCATTGTCAGTCTTATGTTTCTAATTTCTTAACCATTACCTGTGTTCTCCTGCATCATTTACCGCAAGGATTTCTATCTGCTGCCTGAATAATGTTTCATATTGACTCCAGATGTGAATGAGTGCGGTTTCCTGGAGAGACCGTGTTCCCAGCGCTGCATGAACACACACGGTAGCTATCGATGTTACTGCGAGCCTGGATACACACTCAGCGCAGATGGATACACCTGCACCAGTGAGTAATTTCCTGTTTAAACAGAACATTTAAAACTTACAGTCCAGTATCTAAAAGCCAAATGAGGAAAGTCTGTAAACTGACAGATGATATTTCTGATGTTGGATCACTTCTTCACAAAAAAACCATCTGCCATCTCTACACCATAATAGGAGGTTAAAGCATCTGAGGACTTGGTACTCAGTTTACACACCTTTTTAGGCTAACGTAAATGTTTATGGCAGGAATTCACAGTTTATATTATGAAAAGTGATATCATAACAGAGTTTAGTGGTGATAGGGTACTTAGAGGGCAAAAATATGAATGACTGATTTTCTGAAAGATACAGATTTTTGTTTTTAAGTCGTGTTTGGTCATGATTTGTTCTTTAGTCGTGTGCTGAGTGTGGTATGACAGTGTGTGCGTTCTCTCTCAGTGGTGATCCAGCAGTGGCCCATTTTTCTGACCGATCCTCAGCCAGTGTTTCCCTGTCTGTCTTCCAGAAGAGGCCGCATGTTTCTCCCTGCGCTGCCAGTTTGGTTGCCAGATGGAGAGAGGGGGAGTGGTGCGCTGTCTGTGTCCCCCCGGCCTCCACCTGGCCGCTGACAACAAGACCTGTGAAGGTAATGCCTCTTCAGAAACACCACTCAGCTTGGATTATATGCTTTTCATGGTTCTCCTCAGGATGATACGCCACTTCTGTTCACTTCATCATTCAGTCTGACATCATTTTCATGTTTGGGAGGAGTTGTTATTTTGTCGTAACTAATTATTTGAGAGGGATGTTTCTGTTTACATCATTTTGAGTTAGAGGTCTTCACAGGTCCAAAAATGTGTGTACATAACCCAAAAAGACCCGGAAATGTACTACTGAGAAAGCTGGGACCCGGACCCATGCGGAACGGAGAAATGTCGGGCGACATGAAGCCAGTCGGGAGAAACATACACGATCAGCACTGATTTCACAGCTGATTGCTATCAACAAGTTAATGTCGATTTATAAAATGTCAAAACAAACTTACCTAATTGTAGCTTTCTCCCCTGTGCCTGGATGTGACGCATATAATCCATCCTCGTCGCCAAGAAAGTTGGTAAAATACATCCAGGTTTTCTGTTGTTCTTCTCTTGCTGATTGAAACAGTGTGGCTAAACCACTCGCTATATCAGCCTAGAAGTCCACGTGCTGTCACGATGATGGATGAAAAACATGACTTGTTTAGAATCAGTTTTGTTGCATGTCGCATAATGAAAATAACTTTGACTGTTTCCCTTTTTAGCTATGCTAACAAAACTCATTTGTTGCCATGGCTGCTAAATATTAGCATTGCTAATATGGTATCATCTGTGCTCTCAATTTAATTGGGTACTACACATAAAAAAACAGACCTGGGACCCATACTAATCAAACAGCACCCGACCTGCATCCGATTGACTGTAGTGGTCCTGGGTCGAATCTTGGGTCATAGAGTTAATGTGAACCTGTGAAGACCTCTATTTTGAGATTGTAATGAAGAACCCACTGAGAATTATCACTCCTTAGTTCAATGGGCATTTTATTGAGTGACTTTCAGCTTGTTGTTTTGGTTTTGTGGCCTGCAGCTTTATTGTTTTGGTCTAAAAACCCAGTGTAGGCTATCTACCCAGCACCAAACAGCAGACAGATAAACTTTGCAACTAGCTTGTGTACATAATGGAGTATTCAGCAGCTAAATAGTCACTTATTTTTCTCAGGAGTTGGTTAAGACTAAAACAGAGGTAAAATAGGAGTGGATATTAGACCTACATTCATCAGGTGGCGAGAACAAAAACTGTAAATGATGCTAATGTTGCTGCATATCTGTTGGATGAGTAAATAAATTAGTGTTTGCTACAAAAGTTTACAGTGGTTACAAGTGGCCAGAATCAGTTAATGCGGGATAAACAAAGCCTGAACTTAATTTTCTAATCATAAAATAAAAAATCAAAGCAAAACATTTTGATTGGTTTTAAATGGCTATTGTAAGCTAGACTGGTGTATTTGACTAGTGAGCATGATTAAGTCCTAAGAACCCAACTTCAATAGTTCTTCAGCCACCACCGTAGCAGGAACTTTTAAGGGGGAAGGAACTATGGTGCAAGAGCTCGTATTCACTGATGTATAAAAATGCAGGTTAAGTTCCTTTGTTCCAAAAAAGGCTCTTAGTCCTCTGAGAAAGTTCCTGCAGAGAAATATAGTGACTCACTGTAGCAACATTTCTCACTCAATTACATACAGCACTTCATGGGTCTTCTATTGCTTAAGTTTCAAGCTGTGTGTTGTTGCTGTTGTCACCATCATACCTTGCCAGATCTTTTCTATTTGGCTTTATTTGTAGAGCAGGTGATGCACGCAGCTTCCCATGCACATTATGTTAACTACCTGCAGTGAACTTACCAGTGGCACCTCTCCGCTGAGTCTGTCCACCCACCAGTAAAAAGCCTTTAATTACCTTGTGTGAAGAAAAACACTGCCTGGACTCTCTCCTCAGAGTTCAACCGCTACTCGACAACTCAGCATCAGACACCTCCTGTCCTGTAATGAAGCAAGCCTTCAACAGCCTCTCTCACGGCTGTTAAGATGTTTTCACACTGTGGGAGAACCTTCAGTGGGAACGATTCAACATCCAAAACAGTGAGACATCATAGCTTTCATGTCACCAACACACAACTGTGTTTATAGAAGTCTGGAACAAGCAAGGTACTACATGGAGCAGTGACGTTCATATTTTGTGGGTTTTTACAAATCCCAATTCCAAAAAAGTTGGGATGTTGTGTAAAACATTACTAAAAACAGAATGCAAAGAAATCTACCGTTACCGACCGTACAAAGACGAGATATTTGAAGGTCAAACTTATTAACTTTATTGTGTTTTGTAAATATACACTCATTCTAGATTTGACTCCTGAAACACCTTCCAAAAAAGTTTGGACAGAGGCATGTTTACCACTGTGTTACATCACCTTTTCTTTTAACATCACTCAGTGAATGTTTGGGAACTGAGGACACTAAAATTAAATTATTTCCCATTTTTGCTTGATATACGATTTCAGGTGCCCAACAGTCCAGGGTCTCTGTTGTCATATTGTGCTTTTCATAATGCACCACACATTTTCAACAGGAGACAGGTCTGGACTGCAGGCAGGCCAGTCTAGTGCTGTAGTAGTGTCTTGGCTTCATCTTGCTGAAATAAGCAGAGACGTCTCTGAAAAAGATGTTGTCTGGGTGGTGGCATATGTTTCTCCAAAACACGTATGTAACTTTCAGCATTAACAGGGCCTTCACAAATGTGACAGTTAGCTGTGCCCTAGGCACTAACTCACCCCAATACCATCACAGATGCTGACCTCTGACGTCAGCTCTGGTGACTTTATCCCAGAGAACACAATGTCAATAATGTCCACAAACAATCTGAAATGAGGATTTGTCAGACCACAGCAGACTTTTACGCTTTTCTTCAATCCATCTCAGATGAGCTTGAGCCCATAGAAGTTTGTGTTGTTTTTCCAAAGTGTTCCAGAGCCCATGAAGTATCCTTATTACAATTATGTGGGGTTTGAATGCAATTTTTAATGTAGAATGAGTTACATTGTTTGCTAGCTGGCTAAAACATTAGTTAGCCTAGTTAGCCTACACACGAAGAAGAGAAGCTGTAATTTCTCATCCCTTGAGAAAAACTTGGCTAATGGAGCAATATGGTCAAATAATAGAGGATTAAAAAAACAGGCAACAGCAAGGAGAGTAAAAAGAGATGCATCATAAAACTCAGCTGTGTTAAGTTGTGTTCTGGATCACATTCTTAATTTGGAGTTTTAAATCTTGGTGCAACAGAATTAAAGTTAATCTAGGTTTAGAGTAAATACTAAATTGAGGTTCTAATATAATCCTTATTCGTTTTAAGCTGGTTTAAAAGTTTGATTCAACATAATTTAAGGTTTTTGGGTTAGTTGGGTTTTCAAATGTATCCTTGTTGGTGCAACCAATCCCAAGAGACCAGTCTGGTAAACTGAAGTTTAAATAAAACATTTCAAAAAGGCAAATGCAGTTAGGTGTGTTTATGATAAACATACAACTCAATCTATAGTTACATCTGACTGAGCCATTTATTTATGTGTCATTATTAGTAAATGTACACCAGACGTCTCCATGAAGAATGTCATTCTGCACACCTGATGTGAAAGATTTGTGTGTTTTAGTCATTCCTTGTGTTTTGAACCACAGTGCATCTTTCAAAGCTTCAGTGAAAAGACACGGTTGCGAGGTCAAGGTACTCATTTGTGCCTCTCGTGTCTTTTTGAAGGTAATTATTGTTTTGAACAAAGACGAGAAACATTGAAGCAATTTGTCCTTGAGCGGTTTAGTTTGTGTGTTTGTTTTGAAAAGGTGAGGGTGGGCTGGGTTGTGTGTGGACAAGAAGGCCACGATTGTTGTGCAATGAAATTTACCAAATGTGTTGCTGGTGGTTGACACATGTTTTCGTTGTGTTGCAGATGTCGATGAGTGTCAGCGGGATGCTGATGTGTGTCCACCGCGACAGACCTGCAAGAACACTTTCGGTGGTTTTGTCTGTGTGTGCCAAGATGGTCTTGTGATGGGGACGCTCCAGGGCTCGGTGCAATGTCGAGGTGTGGTCTTTATTATTATCAAATAAAATCATCTAATGTTATTTTTGGTGCACTTGATGCCCAGTAGTTCTCCAGTGCTGTTAAGCAGATGGTCACATGTTTCTCATGAAATCTCATAGAATGGTAGCACATGTGAGCATGTGCATTCATGTACGTGAATGTTAAAGGGATTATTTGGATTATTTGAAGAGGGGTTGTATGAGGTACTTATCCACAGTCAGTGTATTACCTACAGTAAAGGACATTCAGGTCAATCACCCTCCTGAGTGCCCTCTAAGGTGCCCACTAGTGGACAAATGACATGTGACCTTGAGAGTGCCCTTCAAAGAGAAAACACAATACAGTGCCATGAGACTGCCCTACATACTAGAAGAATATTTGGCTTCTACCTGCCTTTAAATAGTTAAACAGCCTGCATGTTTTTATTGTAGAGTTGTAGTAGTTGTACGATAAAACAATTTTAATCTAATCCAGGAATTGGAACTGTTTGACTTTGAATGCATAAGGGGGATCTCAGCACCATCCACTCCGCAAATCTTCAGGTTGTTTCAAACAGGAAGAAAGACAATGATACGCTTAAGGGGTACTCAGTGCTGCCACCTTGTGGCCAAAGTCTGAAATTGATATTACCACTCAGTTACATACATATATTTTAAAAATTTTCTAAAGAAAAATCAGTATATTTAGAATATACTCACAGCTTTACCTTGCCGTCAGACAGCCTTTTCTGCTGGGAATGGAAGCCAAATAATGCTCTCTCCAATGCTCTCAACCAAGCTAGTCTACCGCTGCCTTGATTGGTTGGTTGGTTTGTTTTTGTGACTTTGGTGTTTTAAAAGATTAGTTCAGATTCACTAAAGTCACACAGTGACACAAACTAACTAACTGATGGCAAGGTGAAGCTCTGAAAATGTTTGACATATAACATGGACCTTTTCTCAGTGGCTAAAATACGGGTACCTCATTCAACCCTACTTTAAAAACTCCAAATTATCCCCTTAAGGCATGCATGAAGTTTTCATGCAACAGAAGTCCTCCACCAGAATCAACACGCTTTGCTTCTTAGACCACTAGGCCACAGAGACGTCCATGTATGACATTTCTTTAAGCTACATGCAGATCAGTTCCATGTCCAATCCTGTAAATGAGTAAATGGATCACAGCACAGCTCCACATGTTCTCCTCATCTGTGTTAATTGGCAGCGAGCGGGATCATGTGAAGATGTGCTTTGGCAGCAGAGGATCCAGAGACCATGTTTATTTGATGAGCACTCATAGCTCACCCACTCAGCTGTGGGCTCACCCACGAGCTGTTTTTGTTTTCATCCTTGTGATGAGCATTGCAAAATTATCTCTCGAGCAGGTTTGAAACAGACCGTTCTCAAAACCCTTCGCTCCCTCCGTACTCATCTAATATGACTTAGCTATGAAACAATGCTGCTCTGATAAGAAATGATTTAATACCCGACAAGCACACGTCACGTATAAACATTTCAAATCTCCTTCTCCTCCTCTCTGCAGATAAGGACGAATGTTTAACTGGGTCTCACCAGTGCAGCCGCCATGCTCAATGTGTCAACACAGATGGTTCCTACACCTGTCAGTGTTTGGAGGACTACTTCGGCAACGGACGCACCTGCTGGCCCAGGAGAGCCCCACAGTCCAAGGCTGCCATGTACTTCAACTACAAACTCTCCAAAAGGACCAAATCCATACAACCTTCATCTTAGAGATCTTACAAGCTTGATGGCTCCAAGAAAATGGGACACAAAAGTCCAGAGGGTAACTTAAAGGGGTAGTTTGGATTATTTAAAGTGGATTTGTGTGAGGTACTTATTGTAGTCAGTGAATTATCTACAGTAAATGTCAGTCAGCACGCTTCCAGTTAGGTAGAGGTCAGCAAACATTACTCTCAAAAGAGTCATTTTTAACCAACAAAGAAAAAAAGACTACCTGGAGACGCCACTATTAAAATCTATATTTTCTTCTGACACTTTTATTTTTTTGGCTTTGGCATCCATAGCTAGACAAGGGAGAGTCAAGACTAGCCACTGGCAAAATTTAGGGGAAACGGCATGAGCTGTAGATGTAGGCTATGAAGCACATTTTAGTTGATTTTTCTTTTTTATTCGGTATATAGCCTACATATTTTTACAACTGGAGAATGTAACCAGTAAATTCCACCAGGCGCGGCACGTGTGTGCCACAGTTCTGATCTGTCGTTTGCAAGGCTGCAAACTACACCATCAGCATTTCAGAAGTGTTTCGGCAGCTTGTTTTGTCTTTGTTTGTGTTTTATCCACCTGATTATGTTTACTTGCTCAGATTTTGTTGATTAAGTCCTCTTTCCTTGCTCCTTGTGCTTCTACAATGTATAAGCAGGCTTTATGATCGTGAGGTGGGTCTTGTTTTGGGTGGCTGAAATACATTTAGCTGCTGACCCTGTCCATAGCACTACATTGCTTAGCTTCTGTGCTGGTACACTGACTATTGATAAGTACCTCCTACAACTCCACATTAAATAATACAGACTATCCCTTTGAGATGTGTCCAGGTTGACAAAATGGTTAACAGGGGTGAGAAAGTTTTCACCACTCTCAGAACACGCTGTAATGCCAAGTATTTTGTTAAGTTATGATAATTTTCACCACAACTGGAAACCTTGTTGCCTTTTTTCTGTTCAAGGCTGTTATTTCTCTTCACTAGCCAGCGAGGCAAAAACCTGGAATACCTCTGGCACTATTAGTTGCCTGTTTGATGTCTGTTGAAGGAACCCTTCATTTAACAAATGCACTGCAACAAAACCACACTCTATACTTTGCAGTCCAAATGGACTGTGATGACAGGAGGGTTTTCCTTAGCGTTGGCATCACCAGTGTCACACCCCTGTTATTGCACGTGGGATCTACTTTGTCCAACGAAAAGTGCAAATATTGCTCTTGAATCACTGGTAATTTGTTAAATGTTCCATTTAGTGCAAGTTTTCTTCATGAAAAAAGCAGTTTTGTGAGAGTTGATCAGAATTTGTTAATAAAAGGCTGACCTCTGGTGGATAGATAAGGGAAGAAACTACAGTATATCTCTGCTGCTTCCACAATAAACTCTGAAGAATGCTGTCAAAGGATATTTACTGTCATTTGTAAGTCTGTAAAGGGTTATTATGATGTTATTTTCTGAATTTCAAATTAAAAGTCTATCAAAAACAAAAACACTGCTAAAACACAGACTGATGTTTTCATACCTCCGTGTTTATCTTCCTCTGTTATGCCACAGGGAATGTTTTCAGACCCACTAAGTCACACGCAGGGCAGACTACCACACAGCAAGAGAGCGTAGACAGGTCAGACCAACCAAATACCAAGAATCCTTGTCTGTCAGCAGCTGTCTGGAAACCTCTTCCTGCGTCCAGAGAACGCAAGAATGGAAATTGAAGTTCGTTTTTGATGTTTTCCTCGGGTCAGTTTTACGTTTCCCCTCCCAACGATTAGGATCGTGACCCTGGGAGAGGAGGGAATTGCAATACTTGAAGATAATAACTGTAATGGTAGGAGATGTGGGTAGGGGGCACTGTAAATGTGTTGTGTCAGGGCCTCGGTTGTAGTCCGAGGAGGCTTTTGGTGGAGCTGCTGAGAGAGTCGGCCGGGCTTGCAGTGAGAACAAGCAGCTGCTGCCTGCTGAAGGGCCCTGCCACTGACCCTATTCATCCCAACAGCAGGTGTCACATCAAGTCCCCGCCTCACCCTCACGCACACACATTCACACGTGCTCCACACACACATACACCCATGTGCAAAATCACAGAGCCCGTGCACGTTTACACACACACACACACACACACACACACACACACACACACACAGATGAGTGTGTGTGTGTGTGTGTGAGGGGGGACCTGGAACTACTTACAGAGAACAAAGAGGGAAATCAGGAAAAAATGCAGCCTCTTCGAA